>JAODAL010019770.1:0-71125 GCA_025379985.1 Phyllomedusa bahiana | reverse complement strand
AGGGAATAACCTAAGAAAAAGAGTCCCAGACCGGGAAGTTTCACTGGGTTAATTTTCCCCCACCTACTCCAAAACAGGGGCCAGCAGAAACCGACAGGCTCCCCCCCACCAATTTCCCTGGGGGGGCAGCGGCCCCAAGAACTTGCCCCTAAACGGTTTCTTGGATTTCCCCAAACGGGAAAGGGTTTTAAACGTTTAATTTAACCCCGGGATGTAAATTGTGCAAAAAAATTAAGCGCCACAAAAACAAGCTTTGAGTGTGTTACAATTGCGTTTTTTACCAAACCAAAAGAAAAAAAAATTGAAATTTAAACCCTTCGCTTTGGAATTGGGTAAAAAATTTTTTGTATTTTTTGGCGGTAAAAAAGAGGTTTCGGGAGTCCCCAACCAAAAAAACAAGCTTAATTCCCCCTTTGGATAAAAATTTGCGCAAAAAAATTTGGGAGCTCCCCTTAAACGGCTAGCTTTTTTGCGGGGTTACAATTGCGTTTTTTTTTACGTTTCCCCAAACAAAGAGAAAAAATTTTGAAATTTTCCCTTTGCTTGTTTTTTTGGGTTTCGGGAAAAATTTTTTAATTTTTGGCCGGGTGAAAAAGCGATTTTTTTTTTTCCCCACCAAGCAAAAAAAAACCCTTTTAAATTTAAAACCCCCCTGGATGAAATTTTGCGCAAAAATTTGGGGCACCCAAACAAATACTAGTTTTTTTGGGGGGGTTTTTTTCAATTGGGTTTTCTACGCTAACCAAGAAAAAAAAATTTTGTAATTTAAATTTTCCCCGTTTTGGGGAATTTAAAGGGTACAGGAAAATTTTTTTTTTTTGGCGGGTGAAAAAAAAAACACACCCCAAAAAACAACGCAAAATTCCCCCGGGATGAAAATTTTGCCCCAAAAGAAATTGTGTCCCAAAAAGGAAGGGGTTTTTGGTATTGAAAAAAACCGTGTTTTTTTTAAATGTTTCCCAAAAAGGAAAACGGGTTTAGCCCCCCTTGTATATTCAAATGTGCGGGGGGGGGAGCAAGGGCTTTAAAAATTGTTTATGCAGCGCAGGGGAAACGCCCCAGGGGATTTTCAGACCAATCCCCCAAAAAATTTCGGGAAATTTAAAACATTAAGAGAAGCGCTTCTGAGACAAGCTGAGACACCCCCCAAAAAATCGCGTAAAAAAAAATCATTCTTCAGAAAGAGCTATCCAATCAGCCGGGGAAAGCCCCTTCCCCCTGATCGGGACGTGAAGGATTTGTGAGCCCCCAGCGTCCCCCCCGGGACATTTAGTGGGTGCGTCAAAAATTTCCCGAGGGGTTTTCTGATTGGCTTCACTCTGCACATGTCATCGGCTAGGGCCCCTTTTCTTCCTCCCAAGTCCCTTTGCTCTTTAACCCCAATGTGCTGCACCCATTTTTCATTCCCCCAAAACTTGTTCACACCGAAGTACCCCCAAACTTCAACTTCTTTTCAGACCGAATTTTTTCCGAATTTCAAAAACAAATTCCACTTCTTTAAAAATCAATTCCCCCCCATCTTTTAATTCCCAGGGCGTTACTTTTTAGTGACTCAAGGTGAAATCTTTTCTGGGTCGTTCTCTTTTTTTCTTTCTTCATCATGTCCCAGACCATCATGACATCTTTCCCAGCCTCAATTCGTCCCGCAGAATTACCACACAAAAATGGTAGACTTCCAATCAGTGAAAGTCCCCAACCAACAATAGGGTGCTCCTCATTTTGTTGCCATCCATAGTAAGTACACACTACCATAAGAGACGCGCCCCCAGCGTTAGACCAGGCAGATAGACGAACAGACACTTCTTGTGGGAGTAGTAGACCTTAAAAATTAGAATAAGTTGCAGACCTCTTCATTAATTTAGGTAAACTCCCACTTAAGTTATAGAGCCCCTTCTAGTAGAGTGGCAGTCACTAGGGCCCTCCTTATAGTCAGGCAGTGAAGGGCTGACCTTAAAGAAGGTAGTGAGGGCCTTTTAGGGCTGAAGGCGCATGTGAGCGTCTACTTTAGAGAGTAAGTAAGTGTAAGTGCTAACACCTATATCATTTAACGAGGGCTATAACAAAATCATGAGTTGAGAAACCTAATATCAAACAGAACAACATATCTCCAAAGGAAATCTCAAAAACACAATATAAAAATATATATCACTTATAAAATTAGAGAGTAATGAATACATAAATTAAAAAATATTAATAAAGTGGTCAATGATAAGCTACACAGAAAGCATGAGTCCACATCTCTCCCTTCCACAACTATCAAAAGAAAGTCCAATAGCAAGAAGGATATCGCCCATGTGGATGATGGTCCTTTCCAAAGGAGGACCCTCAGGTCATATTGGGATGGTTGCACAGAGAATTTGGTTTGATGACCCGGGTCGTGATGCAATGACACAGAATGTCAGAGAGATCCCTCTGAGACCAAATTGCATACATATTTATTTACTACAAGCATCCTTATTTATACCCGTTTATAGAGGTGTGTTCTATTGAATTACATATGCATGACATCAGATTTAAGACACATCTCTTGGATTTCAGGGTAACAAAGTTAGTCCGAAACATGGGCCTCTTGATAGGGAAATTATAGAGGTCAACATGATTCTTATTCTTTTGATTGAAACTAACATTATTATGGTTTTATTAGAAGTATCATTTTATTACGTCACTTAATTAGTGTTCATTGAGTATCATGTATTATCTTTTAATGTTTTATTTTGTCAGAACAAAAAGTGTGTACAATTTAAGTAAAGGGGGAGGGAGGGGGGGGGGGGGTGGGGTGAGTAGGGGGGGGGGGGGGGGGGGGGGGGGGGGGGGGGGTTAGTAATGGGGGAGGGGTTTTGGTGTTATAATTTGTATATTGATTGATGTTATTTAAACAATTTCTAGGGTAGTAGCGTGAGTTATAGGGCAGCTTAAGCTTAATGAGGGGAAATGTTTAACCAGAGAATTAACTCCTTAGGATCTGGACCAAGATGGAGTAAATTTTTAATGTCATCCATATCAAATCCCCATCTTATTGCTTGATGAAGCACCACTGCTTGACATCTGACAATCACCCTCCTTGATGTTGTTCCTAATCTTGTTTCCCTTTCTGCTTATCCCTTCCTACTAGTGAAGTCGGGAGACAATCGCCCCGAGAAGGCGGCCCCGAAGACCCCTAAGTTGCCCTGTCTTAACCTAAGTCTACAATACGCCAGTCCACAACATATTATCTGGAAGTGAATCTCTGGGTACATCGGGGTACATTATCCATGTCATGGGGGGGGGGGTCAGTGGCAGAACATGTGCTACTTTCTATCATCAACAAACCAGACAAAGGGAATTGTCCAGAAAGTTTATACATTTGGTAGATTCCATGGCAATTCTTCACAGGGTGGTATATGTATCACATACCATAAGTATTATTCACAAGGAACATCATACACAATACTTCGAGAGGCGATCGCTCACGAGGAGCAAGGGGACACAGCAACATCCGCAAGTAATCAATATGGCTGCGACCATCGCGCAACTGAAATCAGCACAACAGGACACAGATGCGTCCATTTCCAAACATGATTCCAGCGCAGTAGTGAGAAGGTTCTGCAATTACCAGAATTTTCTGTCAACGTTCATCAGATAAGGGTTGTTCAGTCCTTCCAAAGCAATTGGTGACACTACCATCCAGGAGCCGTATATTTGTTTATGGGTTAAAATTACATCAATAAGATCCATAACATTTTGCAATACCCCCCTTTTTCCGCCAAAAGCATAGTCTAGTGCCATCCTATTTTGCATGTCATCTAAGAGTGTGGCCCATCTGTTCCAGCTAAACCTCTTATTTGTCATCTCTAGTAAAATTAATGAGATGCATTCTGTTTGATTATAATATGATATAGATTTTATCACCAATCTACATTCTTATTTACTGTAAACAGCCAAAGAGATCCGATTTCAAAACCAGCTGCATATCTGATTTTCTGGCGCTTGAGACATATCGGGCACTCCCTCTGTGGACTCCTATTTGTTTTATCCTATATAGGATTTATTGTGTCAACAAGTATCCCTGTGGTCCATCACTCCACCTTTCTCATAGTGAAACCTTCAGCACCTACAGTTTGTTAATTCTAGTGATGTATTTTTGTCTGTATAGACATTATTTGGAATGGCATAAGTAATTTATGCAACCAAAGGTTGCAACTACCCACCCACTCTGAATATAATCGTTGGTCCTTAAACATTCATATCTCCATCACATCCACCAATAAGTCAGTATCCTTGCCTACAACCCTGATTAAAACCAATATAGCCTCATACTCATCTTATCATGTCCTAAACAGAAAGTGTACTTCACCAAATTCTTGAGTTCAAACTTGTCCCCACTACCTTCTCCATTTCCTTTCTTTGTAAACAGGTGATAGATTTCCTGGAATGCCACAACGTTGAGGGGTAATCTGATCCACTTTTTACTGCTGATACGTTTGTGCTAGGATGTTACATATATTTGTCATCTATATGTCAATATGACTTGTATAGTGGTCAGGATACAGGAAGTCCTTCTTAGAGTGTTTCCATCCTCAATTTTAAATGGTATTGTCCCTAAAGGTGTGCTAGCGGTTGCACATTGCGATACAAATTGTTCTTTATAGCTTTTTGATAGGAGGCTTGTGGAACCACATCCAATTAGCCACTCATTTATTATCTGTGTAACCTTGTTATTCTAGGGCGATTTATCTATCATATAGACACTTCTCTAAGGTAGTGAGGTCTAAATAGGTGCAGCTGGTATGAGTTATGGTCTCGTCACTCCACTGTCGACTGCTATCTGTTCTTGTAGGCTTTTAACCAAAAGAGTCTTGTGTTGACCCCCTTGGCTGGGAACGGTACAATCCTAATACATTATAGCCTTCATCTCTGGTGAGGGGTCAGTATGTTTTTATTACATGGGATTACAGTTCTGTCCTTACCTCAGGTGTGCTATTGTCTGGATCACAATCCATATTGGGGGGTGTATCCTTAAAATCGAGTCATCCCTTTCTTAGAGGAGTTGCACCGGGTCAGACTAAACCCTGGTCTAGCTTCCTTGCGTGTATCCCCATGGATTCCCATTTATTTCCATTCCTTGATCAGTAAGCCAAGAATTGTCAGTTTTCATTCCCTCTGTCTGGTACACAGAATGTAATGTTAACAGCCTCCTGGGACCCAGTAACCAAATTTATCATTATCATTTCCCAACAGTTGTTTGTTCCCATTCACTATGGTACCACCTACAGCTAATCAAATAAGGAAGGTTGCCGATGGCCTGGAAGGTTTTGAACCACATGAGTACCACATCCTCATTTTGTGTTACCAGCTTCCCCACCCTCTATAGCCGTTTGATGCGCCCTGAGTAAGAGGAATAGTCACCATCATCCTGAGCCGAATTCATCCATCCGTTCCAGAAGATTACAGTGCGACAATTGCATGGATCCAGTTCGCTTTCCTTTCATCGTTTTTTAAACTGAGGAGTCCTGGTTTGATGAAGTAACCTGGAAAGGACCATCAAAGCTTGTTTCTTAGCGTTGCCTGTATGTCCTCTTTCACCAACACCAATCACCTGGTCGAAGATAATGAGAAGCCCACTAGGTCAGTCCTGGATCTAGGAATAGAGATCATAGACTTTTATGTACAGTAAATACCCTCTTGTGCAGATTTTGACAAAGTACATGAGACTGTTCACATTGAAGCTGTAGTGTTTGTGGGAAAGTAAAGTCCCAACCTTGGGCAGAGGCCCAAATAGCTACTTCAAAAAGGAGTCAATCTCTTTTGTACATTTGGTGGTATACCTGACTGAAAAAGAGCAAATGGCAAGCACTCTGGGTCCAGAGGTTTTCCCAACTCCTCTCTAGACCTTTTGAATTTTTTCGCTTCTAGAGTCCAATTCAGTCGTTCTATTCTTTCCACTAATTGGGGGTGAAATAAGGGAGTGTGGAAGCTTAGACTTAACCCTAACATCGTGCATTGCATGATTGCATTTACCGCCTCCAGAGAAATGGGTACCTCTGTCACTTTCCAAAGGTCTCACATATATCCAAACCTACAGAATATTTCTGTCATTAGTTTCTTTGGCTGTATACTTTTGCATGGCTTTTGGCATCGGAAGAGCTTCTGCCACCCAGAGAAGAAGTATCTAACACAAACAAGGACATAATCATACGTGCCTACCTGTTTATTGGGTAGCTTTATTATCAAATCCAATTGCAATACGTTGGAAAGAGGAAATAATCTTTTGGTGAGTATGACTATCTGGGGTACCTTGATTACTCACCTGGGGTGTTTGTTTTATGCATGTAGACATGATTGGGCATATCTGGTAGCAACTGTGTGTGAATCCTGGAGAAACCGCATTTGTTTCTCGACTAGGAGCAACACTATTGCATTTTATTGCGAGACAGAGTGTTTGGACCTGTGCAGCCTGGAACGCATTTGCAGGAGTATAAGGACCTGGGGCAGAGCATACCGCTCAATCCACCCTCCACAGACGCTTCGCTTTCCTGAGCTCCAGCCTTTGAACCATGACCTTCAACTCTTTTCCCCAGTGATGTTTGAGCCGGGTCAGAGCTTCAGGAGATACCTATGACTCTAGTGCCGTTGCACTCATTGGTCATTCATGATCAGTGGGGGTGGACGCTGTGGGGTGGTGGGGCCTCTTGTCTTGGCCCAAGATTCTAGTATGCAGCTTGCCATCGTCTCCACCCTTGCTTTCCCTGGCCGCTAGCCTAGGCCATTCTGTCTGCCTCTACATTGCCACGTGCCTCATTTGTGTCGAGCTGTGTGTGCTTTTACCTTGACTATTGCACACCTCAGTAGGAATGCAGTAAGGCTCCAATTAAGTTGGCTATGATGTGCCCATGGTTATTATTGGAGTGCCTGCTGATGTAAGTACGCGTCCCCTTGCTTTCCATATGGGACCGTAATCATTGGCCAATTCCCAAAAGGCATACCTGGAATCTGTGTATATTTGCTGCGATTTGTACTTTGACACTCTAAGCGCTGCAACGAGTGCGTATAATCTCTGCTTGTTGCCGATACATGCCGGGCAATTGGTTCAGCTAGCAAACTACCATCAGTTTGTGTGACCACTGCATACCTGTGTAGAAAGCCGCTTCACCGATTGCTTCTAGAGCATCATACAAAAAAACTCAACATCGGGATTAAGTATCTTTTGCAGAGGTACAATCAAAACATTGAAAATCCTGATGTGTTATCCCTGTGCCATAAGGCTATGCAATCATGTTCCCGTTTGTATGTTTCTGACCTGCTGTCCATCGATAAGCCCGAAGAAGATAGTGGCTGTCTCCTGCCCTTCCCCCCCCTTGTCGATCCATTCCGTCAATGGGAATTAGAGTAGCTGATTCAATTCATACAACGTTTGAGAGTCACATTTTGGGGGCATCGAGCAGTGCACAAAATATGAAAGTCGAGTTGTTCTAGCCACAGAGATGGTGCTTACTTCTGGACCTGTTAAGGATATATATGATAGGTCATGCGGGTAGTTAAATAGTGACACGGATTAATATCCGGCAACAATTCTGATGCCTTGTTCAGCAGCAGTGCAACCTGCTGCCAACTGCTCGACACATGATGGGTGATCCTCTACACAGGATCCAGTACTTGAGCAGAAGTAATAGGCCTCTGGCCTGCTTTTATGCTGACATGTTTTTGGACTAAAACCCCTTGTTGCATTGCCCCCCTCATCTATCCAACAATACAGTGAAGGAACAGCTTACGTAATCTGGGTGTGCCTAAGGCTGGTGCCTGAAATGATTGCAACTTTCATTGAGTAGAAACCATTCTAGTGGCCTCTGGGTCAGCTGGAAAGGCCAGATGTCCAAACATTTCATAAAGAAGCTGCATCAGATAATGATGCTGATCTCAACCCAGTGGCCTGCAAGTATAGATACTAGCCTAAGAAGAGTCCGAAAGATGAGTTTGACACCTGTGGGGGGCGCACACTTCTCATGTGCCTTTTATTCTCTGCCCCGTCACATGTGCCTTGGCTCCTGCTATTATGCAATGTCCTAAAAACACAACTTTTTCCTGACAGAAATTGTAACGTTTTCCCTGTGATAGCTTTGCTACCCCACTTTCTGACCAAGTGGTTGCTGAGGAGTGTACTAAGTGTATCTCACAGCATACCTCCTTCGAGGGGGCGTAAAGGAGTAGAGAACATACACTATGTATGGTCAAACAATGTTAGCCATCAACATTTTGGATGACCCAATCCTGCTAAGACAATCTGTAATGCCTCTGTGTACAGGTGGGCGAATTTTGGCCCCCTGTGGCACACAACGTTTCCATCGATGTTTTGTGAACCGCCGAAATGTGAAAGCAAAGTTAGGTACTGGCAGTCGGCGCTAATGTGGGACAGATAAAATATTGCGTTATAGTAAGATCAATGTACTGTGTACCATGTAACAGAGTACTGGTATTTGTGACACTAGCTCACTGCAGCTGATAGGTCCTGAACCATTCTATAATGGTCACTGGCTGCGCCTTCCCATCCTTTTCTTTTTGACTGGGACAGTGGGGTTGTTTCGCCACAGACTTATGTAGGTTCAATGCCTGACCAGATAAGCAAGTAATTCTGTTAGTTTTTTGCCTATTCGCTCCTCTGCGCTGCACCACGAGGGGTACTGCTTTGATTTGAGAGCGCTTGCTCCTGCTTCGAAGTGTATCAAGCACTGGTATGAACGGCATATGTCCTAATGTCAGATTGTTTGATTTAGCCCCACCAGTGGAAATTCAGACCTTGATCCAAAATAAGGATCAATCAGATGGGGCGAACTGAGTCAGGATAACATCAGCACGCTAAATATTGTTGTCATAAATTGCTTTTTCAGGATTACCAGTTTATAATACAACAGTGCCATTGGCCTGATAGATGATGTGATGCCCCTGCAGGCCTGCAGTATCTTCTGACCCAACAAGTCTATCGGTGCATTGCTCAATAACTATTAGTCCTTTTCAATGCATGTAGGTCACGCTCGTCCTTAGAGCAGTGGCTGTCTACACGTTAGTGGGCATTTCTTGAACCAATCTCAAACGCGCAAGATCAGAAGAGGTATCAACTGACATGTCAACAAGGTGTAACATGTTTCCCTGGCGAATAGAACAGTTTTGGCAGCCCCCGTATCAACCAGAACAGGAACTTCCCTCCCTTCAACGGGGAAGGTGTACTGATTATCCCTTGTAGTCCTGGACATTGTTGTGGATGCCTGAAGGGGAAAGTAAATGTACGGGGTTGCAACTTCCTAGGGTGCATTTGGGCCATGGGAAGCTCTCTTTTATTTCCGGCTTGTCTTGTCTGGGGGCCTGAGTCTGGTTTGGGGTCTTTTTCCTGTCTCGGGGAGTCTCACTGTCTCCCCAAATGGTCAGGGAACGGCCGCAATTCCAACATATTCACGGCTCCGCGCCTGTACTAACTCTTTTGTCTCCAAGTATCATCATATACAGGCAGTGTATGGGGGATGGTTTTTGTCTTTTAGGTCTAACGTCCACCCCTTTGCTACAAGCGCACTATTCTTCCAATATTGCATGTCCTCCATCAGGTTTTTGCTTTTGGACCCCTGTCCAGCTGTGGTTTAATACCTCCAAAAACTCGAGCCCCCAGTGGAAAAGCTTCTTCCCCACCTCCCGCTGAGTTCGTATCCTAAATCCCAAATACTTAGCATCAAAGGGTTTCCCTAGAAATGGTCTCAGATGATTGTCTTCTGGACCCTGCACTACATCTGATGCGCAGCGGCGTGTGGGTGTGCGAGGTGGCGTGGAGTTTTGGGGGTAAGGGAAATTGCGTGGATTCTTCACTTTTTGTCTGCACCATCGTTCTAGACCCCTTAAAAATCTTGACACTGGATTGCAACGTTTGTGGCATAATTGTCACCGGATGATTGAATGTATAGCGAGTTAGCTACCACCTTTTCGTATATCATCCATACGCCTGCACTCTGAGCTTCATCCAATATTGTTTCCTTCAAAGTCGATGCTAGATCCGACCAGGTACAGTTTGTAAGGGGTATGAGTGTCAGACACGACATCCACCTGTATAAAGCCATTGTAGGCAAGTCCACAAGCGATCTGGGAGCATCTCACTCTTGAGTAATGCCTATCCGATCGAGTGTGGGGGGTCCAAGGTTTACTAACTGAGTTTACTATTCACCAACTGTGTGCTCGCTGCAATCATAGGCAGATGGGCCCAAGCTGAGAATTATGTGCCCACAAAGGTGCCTTCGTCACATTCTAGACATATTCCTTGAGTTGGCATTTCTGCGTCCGTTGTATTGACAGTGACAGACTGTTCACCTCCTACAATATTCTCTATTCTCACTCTCATAATGTCCTCGTCGTTTTAGAAACAGTATGATGAATAGTATATTTGGGATTCAGCTATATTCTACTCGTGTGTGTATACGACAGGAAAGAATCCTTCGCTTTTGTCCTGCCTTGGCGCTTAGTTTATCCCACAGCTAGGATGTGTCACGGAAGTCGGGGATGATGTTATTGGTGTTGCCCTACTAGTACACATGTCATAAATAACTTTCCCTACTGAAGCCCAGTCTATAACAGGGTGAATGAGCAGGGGAGTGTCTTCAACATTTCGCTATTCTTATGCCTGACCTCTGTGCTTTCTCTTGTCTTCTATAACCTAAGTACCATATCCATCATTATTTTCCTCCTTACAGCCATACTTCCTTCCCGTTCCATTAGTTGTCTTTCGCTACGACTGGACCGCACTTCTGCTTGAATCAAGTCAACTGTCTATCTCATGTATGCCAGCACCACTTGTGTCTCTACAGGAGCGAGAATGCCAACAGTGATGCTCCAGTGGGGTGTCAGTCACACATCCCAATGACTCTACTCAATCAACTTACCTGACCCTTTACAGCCGCTATCCTCTTTCGCTAGGCTCAACATATCTCACGTGCATCCCAGCTTTCCTTTCTAAGTTACTGCGGCCTCACCCACCCATCAGGCGGTAGTGATGCCCTGCCATTTTAACTTGTTGTATTTTGACACAGACAAACAAAACAGAGACAAAACAACAGAGGAAGTAGTGAGTGTAGAATATAAAGTTAGGTTTTTGAAGGAAAATTGGTGTGTCAAGAGGGCAAGATGTGACGTGGGTGCGTGGTAGCCCTGTGCTGATGTGTATTTACTTTTAACACACCTAGTTAGGGTCCGCCTATATCTCAAGACAGGGCAATTTATTTATGTAGATCCTTGATACCAAGCCTACGCTCACATCAGCAGAAATCATTCGAGGTGACCCTTATGTGTAAAAACATGTAACATATATTTTATATTGGCCCCGTTTCTCAGAGAGACCAGGTTGGCAGGTGACAACATCGTGATTAATACAAAGGTCTTCACGCTACATATTTACTAGTGACCTTTAGAGTCTATGAATAGACGTCAGCAAGTTTTAGCATAACGTTTAAAGGTAAGAAGGAAAAGAAACAGACACACAATTTTAAACAAACCTAACTCATTCTTCCTTGTTGATCATATAACAAAGCTAGGTCCCCTTTTTCCTTTACGTCTCTGCCTCTGACTGATTCCCTGAGTGCTTCCCTATGTACCTTTCTCACCTTTATCCTCACCCAATCTCCTAAAAATTTTCGTCTTGTCATTGCTGTTTTCAAACCAAGGCAACGATTCCTGCTATAATCCCATGGCACACAACTGGAACAATCTGTAAAAGCAAAAATATATATCATGATATATATTGTTTAATAGTTACTGCACAAAACCTCAGTGTGTTAGGTGTGGTAGTCCCCAAATCATTATTTATTACTTTGCTCGTGTGACAACGCCAGAGACACGTCACTAAACTCACGCCCTTGGTCTTTGTGGTGAGAAATTGGTCACAGGTTCGTACATAAACTCCCAACTTGGTATCGGCTATATAGTTTTCAAAATAAACCAGCCATAGGGTGGAATAGCCCAAAAAATACAAGAACAGGCAAAAACGCAACCAACCTTCGTCAAACCCCTCTATTTCTATTGTGAGGCATATAGCAGCATGAAGTTTTTGCGCATATATGACGAACAGTCAGAACACCATATACTCCAATCCAATATAGCCATTTAAAAGTATCACAAAGATTACTTACAGTTCTTGACCAAAAACTGTCTGGAAGTTATCAGAACAACTTGGTCCCTATTAACATACCCCATAAGTCCAGGGCATACCGAGAGTAGATAAGCGGAGATCACAGAATAAGTTTATACGAAGTGTAAGAATCTTAAATGATATCTTACCTTTGTACACCAGGTGTTATTTCTCTGCGTGGTCCCGGGATTCCACCCGTCTAGCAGAAGACGCAGGAGGCCTCTCGAGATATTGGGCGTCGTCGAGCGCCCACGTGGGCGCCAGCTTTTATGAGGAGTGTTCTTACAAGGGGACTCTACCAGGTATATTGGAATGGTTTGCCAATTTAGTGTTGATGACCCGGGATCGTGATGCAATGACCAAACAGAAGACAGAGTTCTCTAGAGACCAAATGCATGATTTATTAGTTAAAAGCATCCTGTCTATTTATTACCCGTTTATCGAGCGGTGTTCCTTTGGAATTTATACATAAGCATGGACCATCAAGATTTAAGAACACGCTCACTGATTTAGGTACAAAGGTTAGTCACGAAACGAAGGCCTTATATATACATTAGTAGAGGTCCTAACGATTGTCTTATCTTTTATGACTCGAAACCTTAACAGTTATTAGTGGAATTTTAAATGAATATGTCGCATTTTTATACTATCACTGATTAGTTTATTTCAATGATGTATCATGTATTTAGCTTTTATTGTCTTTGTATTTGCCACAAGCCGAAATTATCCACAGCAAAATCTGTGAGATTAAAAACAGATTTCTAGGGTACAAGACAGCTTAAGCCTTATGAAGGCGCATAAAGTTTAACCAGTAGAATTAACGTTCCTTAGATCTGGACATATGGATACCATTTTTTAAGTCATCCTTAACACCCATAAAAGCCACAATAATAATATTACTAGTAGTGGAAATGAGACTTAGCAAAATGTAAGTTACAGTAATAATTAAATACGCCGAGCCTCGTAAGGGAAGACGAGCTACATCAGATCAGTAAGACCTATAATTAGGCTGATGGGAAGGAGGAACCATGCGCCCCAATGCGCGTTTCGCAGTGCGCTTTGTCCGGGTGTCAAATGCACAAGGGGGCACTCTGATCTGAACCAAGGTCCTCTTAATCTGCAGTCAAATGTTCTACCACTGAGCTATATCCCAATAACATGGTTGTGGGTTTTCACTTATGCCAGTAAGAGACAGCGTAACACCGCCAGTATGGGACACAAACCCACAGCCCCTAGCTTAGGAGGCCAGTGCCTTATCCATTATAGAGGTGTGTCACACCACATTCGAAATATTAGACACATATATGAATGCGGGTCGGCAAAGCCAGGCGGCATTGACTGCTGAACAGCAAACACCTATGTCATGTGGTCTGTCCTGAGTGGTGAGAGTCAACATGTAACTAAGAGATGATGTCTATTATTGCAAAATAATAGAATTTTAAATTAAATAACCTACTGATATGTATTTTTCTGAATTATGTTAAAAATAAAATGTTCAGATTTTAATTTTTTTAATTTTTACTACATTAAATGAAAAAAAAATATCAAATGGTCATCAGTGTTGAACTTTATTTTTGCGGCTCTCACCCTTTATTCTACATATGGCAAGAGTCAGCACACCACAGGTCTTGCTGTGGTCCACCAAGCAAGATTACTACCATAGTTTCTATTCACTGACATGCTATTCTAATTACTTTTATTTCTAGTCTATCTATAGCCTATACACGTTTGGCGCATTAATAATGCGCCAAAGTTCCATACTGCACCAAACACACAGACGAGGTGCGTCGAACTTTAGACTTTAGACTAATTATGAGTGCACAAAAACATTTTAATATATTCAGGCGCATTTTACACTAAAAACCACATGAAAGGGGGCGTGGCATAGTCATGCAGTAGTGAGGACGCATCGTTCAGAGCTCCTCTGTCACCACATCTTCTTTTGGCTGGCTATTTCAATACAGATGGGGAAGGCTTCAAAGAAAAAGGGCTCTAAGCCCTCCACCAGACCCTCCTCGCCACAAGGAGACATCAGCTCCTATTTTCAGCAGCCTCCAGGACCCAAGCACCTACCAGCAACAGGCCACATGAACATGGCAAAGAGCTTTCATTTCCGCCTTCCCCGCACGGCCCGACATCGCTTAACACTCCCGCACCTGCCGCCTATACCATCAACGCGACAGACCAACAAGTAAGCCGCAACTCGCGGTGGCATAGTCCCGCACTCACCCAAGTGCACGGAGTTCACGGGAACACCGAGCTCCAGACCCCCAGCAGTAGCGCGTTACCTCCATCAACGGCCGCTAAACCGGCTCGTCTCTCTGTTTCGGACTCCCACAGCTTCCTGAGTGCAGCACACAGCGCACAACGAGACGGGGCTCTCTCTCCTCCTCATGCCGACTACTCGGCTCGGGCCCTCTCAACTCCCCAAGGCTGTAATAAAGTGTCAGAAGAACCCAGCGGTGCAGATAGCCTTCTGGGGACAGAGGGGGGGGGGAGTCAGAAGATACCACCATCCCTCTGCTGTCCATTCTGGACTCCCCAGTGCCCTCTCACTTGGGCCTAGGTTCCAGCATACCTCATGCCTCCAGTGGCAGCTCGACCACCCTGCTCCTTCCAGTGCCATTACAAACCACGACGGTGGACCCCCCACTTCTTATGCAGTTTTCATGACTTCGGGTCGAACTGGCTGCATTATCTACCAAGGTGACAGATATGGATCAAACCCAACAGCCAAACTCCTCTTCAATACAAGCTCTGCAGTTAACTACCTCCCAGCAGTCTGCCCACACATTCGTCTTGCAACAACAACTTGACGACTTAGAAAAATCGAGGAAGGCGGAACAACATCAGAATCCGCAGGCTGCCTGAGTCAATCACACCACCTGATATCATTCCTACCCTGAAGTCTATCTTCAATGATCTCTTGGGTAGACCCCCGACCACTCCCATTGACATTGACAGGGCTCATAGGGCTCTCCGCCCCTTGAATTCTGACCGGAAACGCCCCGTGACATCATCTGCAGGGTCCACTTTTACCAAATCAAGGATGACATTCTCCAACAAGCACGCCAGCGGTAGAAGATCTTCTATAGAGACACTCCTATACTCCTGCTTCAGGTCCTCTCCAGGCACACTCTGAATCAAAGAGCTGCCCTGAAACCCCTCCTGGCCATTCTTGCTGACAGGAACATACCTTAACGTTTGGGCTTCCCATTCCCCCTATTCATCCACTACAAGGACAGAACCTTCATCATTCAGAATCCGGATGATATCCCAGCAGTTCTTTAAGAATTGGACATTTGGAATATCGTCCTTCCCCATTGGCCATCAATGACGACATACAATGCTAAGCCAACTACCCGTGAGGTTGTGGGATTGCCAGCTGGCCCATATGGACTGTCTCCTAGGGAGACTCGTCGGAGAAGATATCGCACGGACTCTCCTCCCACCTCCAACCCTGCCTGAGATCGGCTCTCCGTCTCGTCGACCATGACAAGACTTCTGTGCCTGGACTTTGTGAGCTGGGAACTATCTAGGTCCTATGTATCCTTTGTTGTAATTGTTTGAGAGTGTTACAGTTTAATAGCGTGTGTCTTAGTCTGCAGAATGCTTTCCCTGTGATATACCAGTATCTCATAGCCACAAGAGGGTTATTTTTTTAGTTAAACTGCATGTGGCCATTGCTGGATGCTTGCTTATCCATTTTATGGGACATGTTGTCCCGACATACGAGTCCCGTTTGGTGTTAATTATTGACACAGTACTCCTCTCTCCCTCTCGGAAGTTTTCCCTGTGTAATATTCTTATATCTTGCTTTTGCCAGCCAGTTCAGCTAAACACTTGTCAATATTCACCGGAGCTCTATTAGGTTCTCCCCCGAGTTCATATACCCCATCTTCCTTTTCCCCCAATAGGGCTTAGTCCTGATATAGGTCTACTTTTAGACCTCAGGATAACTGACTTTATATAGTCTCTAACTTAGTTCCAGCTGCAGGACATTTCCCCTGCTTTCTGGTTTCCCCCTCTCCTCATTTTTTCTTACGCCCCTTTTTTTTTCTTTTCTTTTTTCTCCCCCTCCCCCTCTCCCTAGTGTGTCAGTTGTCTTAGGTGTTTCAATACTCTAGCCCTCTCTGGTCACTCAGCAGTACATTGGTGACCCCTTGATACCCCTCTTTTGACCTTTGGCCTTGCCCTCTCCTATTAAGACGAAGTCAGGTGTCATTTTTGCGTCTTTTAATGCCAAAGGCCTTAATTCTCCCAGTAAAAGATCCCAAATTCTCCACCATTTTCACAAACAAAAAGTCAAAAAGTAGCAATTCTTTGTTTGCAAGAGACCCATTTCAAATTTGGTCACACCCCCGTCATTCGCAATAAATATTACACCACATGGTTCTTGGCCAATAACTCAGATTCCAGGTCCAGGGGAATCGCAATTGTGGTGCACAGATCTCTAGCACACCAGGTTCAAGAGAGATATGACCCACACACTTTGGCTCGGACATGAAATCTGCTTTTAATCACAGTAAATTATATTCCAATAGAACTTTTTAATCACATCACTATTCTATCACTACATGATTGGTTAATTGGTGGTTGCTAAGAGACAAGTTATAATTTGCATGTACGTATGAAGCATTAGCTGATATGACACATTTCCAAACGCTCTGTATCATCTGGGGGGAGGAGGAAGGCCTTAAATTTCTTGCTTCTAGCAGACACTGCATCTGTCTCAAGGAAAGCTGTGTGAGAGATATCTGATACTTTGATAAGGATGTATAGCAGTAAAAGCAGTTTAACAAACTATCTGATGAGCTTAATAAGAATGTAATGATGAAACAGCCCCTGTTGATGTTTTTTCCTTAAATTCCCAACTTGACAGCCCCCCCAAAAAAAAACATCAAAATTGTTCAAACCCGGCCCCCCCCAAAGAGCGGAATGTTGATTGTTTGCTTTTCCCCTTTAAACTGAAAAAAAGGAAGGGGTTTAAAGGGTCCCTCATTAGGAAAAGCGGGGGAAGAACAGGTGGAGGGGGTTTAAAACCCATTTGAACCCCTGCAGGCTTGCACCCAAGGGGAAAAAACCAAGCAAACCCCCGGGGCCCCCCTCGCAGACCCTTTGGGGGTTTAAGGGATGAAAGTTGACCAAGGGCCCCACCCAATCCCAAAAGCCAGACCCTTCCCCGGCAGAGGCATCTCGGGGAATTTTTAAACAATCTCAAAAACCCCTCAATAAAATTCTGGAAATTTCTTTATGGGGTGGCCCCTTAAATTTGTTCACCCCAATCCCTTTTGTAAGGCATCCCCAAGTGTAATTATCAAACCTTTTGTTAAATTATAATAGATGTTTTTCCCCCATCCATACCTTTGTTGTTTGGGTTATCTGTGGTGTAAAGTGTTTCAAAACCCCTGTTTGGGACCTGAACCCTAGCTTTGTTTTAATCGGGCACCCCCCTTGGTTGGCCCTTTTGCATTTTAACAAAATTTCCAGACTAGACAACTTTTTGGGAAAGGAAAAGGAAAAGGCCCATGATGCCCTTATTGGCCCGCGGGTTACTTTTCCTTTCAGGTAAAGCTTTGCCCAGGTGGGTCTTTTTCCCAATTTTTTAATTGAGGATAGGGCCATCGGGTTTGTACTTTTTTGTAAAAATTTGGGGTTTCCAGGGGTTTCCCCTTGACGTTTTTCTGCCCCCACACAAAGTCACCGGGGAGGTTGTAGCTTTAAACCCAAGTCGGGATCGGGAAGGGGGAAGGAGAAAACACTAGGGCAGGGATATTTTTAAATTTCCCATTAACCAATTTTTAACATATTTTAAAAGGGGCTTTTTTTTCCCCCTGCACTCAACAACTGCTGGTGTAAAAACCTCTCAAAATCTGGGGGGGCCCTGGGGTTTACTATCTCCTGAGGATTGAGACCAGGGGGGCCTGTCTAGGGGTATTTCTGCCCAGAAAGAGTGCAAGGGAAATTTTCCATTCTTTCCACTTTCCCGGGGAATTCGGGGATGGTAGGGGGGTGTGCAGGCCGAGGTCAGCTCCTCCCATTTTCCCAAATGTCCCCTTTACTTCCCCGTAAAGGGGAAGGTCTTGGTCAGATTTAAAAACCTCGGGCCCCCAAAAATTGATATCAACCAGTCAATAGTTTTTAATGTGGGGTTTGGCAGCCCATGTTGGTAACGGGGTAGGCTTCGGCCATCTGAAAAACAATCCTCACTACTAAAAACAAAACTTTGTTTTTTTCCATTTTTGGGAAAGGGGTAAATGTTTTTCAATCTGGATCCGCGGGGGGAGAGGAAATATTTTTTGGGCCAAAAACTTCCCTTTAGTGTTGGGCATAAAGTCTCCTGGGTTACAAGATTGCATTTTTTTTTTCCAAACAAATTCAAAGCATGCCCTACGGGCCGGGGGGGAAAATAAAAAAGCCCCCCCTTTTGGGTGCTGGGTTATATCTTAAATTAAATTTGAAAAAATTCATCGGGTTTTTCCTCTGGGGGTTTAGTACCAGAGCCCATTGTATACAGCTCGTTTATGAGGGCCCTTGGGGAAAAAAAAAAAAGTCATTGTTTTTCCTCTAAAATCCACCCTTTGTGTATCTTTGCTCCCAAATTCCTCCCAATTTTTCCCTTTTCCCTTGGGTTTGGGTTCGAGGGTTTGAGATTGTCCAACAGGTTTCCCCCCTCCTGGATTAAATGCTCTTGTCCTTTTTGGTTCTTCTCTTTTTGTTCCTCTCTATTCCTTTCCTTCTTCTTTCTTCTTTTTCCCCTTTTTCCCCTTAAATTCTTTCTTCTTCTCCCCTTCTTCTTTCCTTTTTTCTTCTTCTCCCCTTCTTTCTTTCCTTTTTTTTCCCTCAAAATTCTCCTTCTTTTTTCTCACATTCTCCTTTTTTCCCTTCTCTGCCCCTGGTAAGCACATATACAAGCCACTCCTGCTCCTCTCAAATTTCTTGGGAAGGGGAAGCTGGGGGCCTTTTGCAGCCAATCTGCTCTGTAGGTGCCTTCTACTTCCCACTGCTCTTTTCTTAAATGGGCTTTAGTCCTAAAAACGGCCCAATTGAGCGGGCCCCAATTGGAGAGCATGAAATCAGGGCCGGGAATGGTTCTTGATTACTTTTTATGCGTTTCCCTAGCGCCCGGGAAAACCCTCGGGCCCGAACCCCCCCCCCACTTGGGCCCAAAGTAAAATAGGCTACCCCTTTAAAATGTAGGCTGAGTCGGTGTAATTTTCAGGGATTTTTCTTGGGCCGAGCTTAAAAAAGTTTCCCGGGTTACAGCCCAAGTTCCCTTTTTGGGGCGGCATTCCCCGAAGGGGTAAAAATGCAACCTTCACGGTTTTCTTGCAAGGAAACCCCCAAGCAAACCCCTTTAGGGAATCGTCCCTTGATCACCAAATTCTGGATCCTCTGTGAAGAAGACATAGTCTGGGTTCTCCAATTTGGAGTAGAACATAGGAAGATGGGAGGTATCGGGCCTCCAAATTTGTTCCCAAGACAGTCATGAAGGGGTTCATGGGGCGACAATAGGGTTTCTTTTTTCTGTAGGTAGACGATTTTCATTTTCCCCCCCTTTTAAGAGAGGAAAAGAGTGGCGGGGTTTTAGTTTTATTTCTTTTTTCAAAGTAAACATTTTCAGGCACCCGGGTAATGGGCTTGTATACGGAGATAGCGCTGTTTACTGAGATGGGGTTGCTTTTCGGGAAAGAATAGTACCCAAAAGAGGCCCTCATACCCCTTCCCCAAGTTTTTGTGTCGGGACTTCTAAAACTTGGCCATATCCCCCAAAATAGGAAGAATTTGAAAGGCTGTGATAGCCCGGGAAATTCCCCCAGACCCGGGGGCTTTTAGGAAAAATTTTTTTTTTTCGTTTTGAAAACACCCCTTGTGTTTTTAAATTTAGAGTTAATTGGTGAAAACTAATGTCCCTTAAAAGAATCGTATAAAAAATTGCAAAAGGGCTGGGGGCATTGGGTACCCTTTTAAACGACAGTAAATGAGAGGCCCCCCGAATCCTTGAATTTGGGTTTTAGTTTGGGGTTCGGGAGGGAATTGGTCACAGATTTTTTTTCCCCGGGTTTAAAGGGAAAGGTGTTTGGCCCCCTTTAAAAAGCAATGCCCGGGGAAATAAAACTTTCTTAGAACACCAGGGGAAAAGTTTGGGACTGTGAGATTTTTGGGAAAGTTGATTTCCCAAAAATGTTAAAGAAGAATAAAACGAGCTTTGATTGACAAGTTCGGAAAAAACAGGGGGAAACAAGAAAAATTTTCATAAATGCCCTGCAGGGATTTTGAGTCAACCGGTTTGGGTGAGTTATGTGCCCCTTTGGGAACCCTCTTTAAAGGTGGGTTGATACCCGATAAGTAAAAAGAAAAAGGGGTATTGAAAACCCCCTTGTGTATTTGGGACACTAAAGAGGACATTCCCCCGGAAACACCATAGACGTGAATTGGGCGGGCGGGAAAAAGGGTATTTGGGCTGAGAAAAAAATTTAAGTTTTGGGGGGGGGACCATGGGGTGCTCATAATCCCGGGGCCCCAGCAATGATGCTCCTGTCCTAAACCCAAAAAACGGAAATTTTTTTTGAGGTTAAACCCAGGGAAAACCCTTTCTTGTGTAACAGGGAAAACCGAGGGTTTTTGGCCCGGGGAGAAAATGCAGGGGAAATGAGTCCCCCAAATTATAAGGAAAGGGTTCTAATTTTTTTTTTTGGATCCGAGATTGTTTTGATCATTTTTAAAAGGGGGATTTTTGAGGCAACGAGGCGGGGTTTAAAACCCTCTTTCAAGAAAAAAAGGGTCCCAGGTGAAAAAGGGAAGATCCCAAAACATCATCGGGGGAAACCTTTAAAACCAAACTTCAGGGGGTATTGGGTGTAAAAATTTTCAGGAGGTATTTCTTGTTTGGGGGAAGAAACATGTGAAGCGCAGGGACATTTTTAAAGTTTTCAGTGTAAAAGGGGAAAGTTTTGTAGTCCAAAATACATTCCAGAAGAATAAAAATTTTGATAGAAAGCTTTCTTAGTTTTTCAAAAGATCGGGCTTCAAACAGATTAGTTGGGTAATTTGGGAAAATTAAAAATCTGAAAGGAGCCCCATGAGGGCCCAATTTGGCAAAAGGGAGGTTAAGCAAATTTCGGGGTTTGGTCTTTCCCATCTACCTTAAAACCATGAAATGTGTTAGGAGAAATTTTTGACGCCCGGTGGAATGCCCAGATTTTTTTCAAAAAACCGATCTGGCTGAAAATTGCTTCTAAAAGAAAAAGGAAGTTGGGGGCCCATTAATTTAAAATTGACAGTCAAACCCTTGGTTAAAGAAGGGACAAACATTTGGTTTTTCCCTGAAGCCTTGAAAAAAAACGGTAGATTTTTGGTTTGCCGGGTTTCCTATGGCTGAGGACGAAAGGGGGGTTTTCTTGGGGTTTGGAAAAGGCCCGGTTTAAGAGCATCCGAGGATATGCTTTTTTGGTACTGACTATGGTTTGGGGGTTTGGAAAACCTTTTGGGGTTCCAATGAATGGTTTATTATTGTAGGACTGAGGTCTTGGTTGTTTTTTGGGGGTTTTTTAAAATTCTTGAGGGGTTTTGAAGCCCAAAAAACCCTTGAAAAAGGGGTGAAATTGTTATTTTGCTTGAGGGTTTTGGGCGGTAGTTGCTGTCCTTTTGGCGTGGGCAAGATTTTTTTTGTCGTTAACGACTTTAGCGCAGAAATCGCCTATGTTGCCCCCGGGAAAAGGGGTTGGGCCAGTAAAAACAATTTTCTGATTTTGGGGCTTTGGGTCCCCCGGGGGGTGTGGCTCGGGAAAAGGGTCGCAAACTGTTATCTTTTTTGGAGTCTGTGGTTGATACCCCAGGGAAAAATTGCATTGGGTTTTGATTTTTAGAGTTTTGGTTTCCTGGCTGAGTTTATAGACCCCGTGGGACTCTTGAAAAAAGGGGTACTTTAAAAAACCCTTTTTTAAAACTTTTTGGGATTCAGTCTGTGCCTTAGCAATGGAGAGAAGTTAAACTTCCAGATAAACTCTGCATGTTTTTGCGGAATAGCTTCAAAGTCCCAAAAAAGGGGTTTAAGAAAAAACCTATAAAAAAACCCCGTTAAAAAGGGGAAATTTTTTTGACCTTTAGTTTTCATGTCAAATCCTGGCCCTGGAAAAAGGCAGACAGGGGGTTTGTTTAAAAAATTTTCTCCCCCCGGATTCCCGAAAGGAATCTGAGTAAATTGAAAAAATTCACTAAAGGATCCACCCCAAGCGCCCCCTTTTCCCAAAAAGGGAATGAAAACGACGACAGAACCCCCTTCCCCAGATGAGAAAGGGCACGGGATGTCCTCAAACCCCAAAGTGTTTTTTGTAGGGCTGATTTAAATGATCGGCCAAAAGTTTTTCCTCAGCCTTGTTTCCCTGGCAACATGGTATGGGATCTTTCCAAAGGAAGAATATGTCTTCTGTATTGGCTGTTGCCAGGGAAAAATTTCCCCAAGGGGGTTTTTTTCCCCGGGGGTTCTGGGATTTGGGGTCAGTAAAATTTTTTGCCCTTGTTTGGGGGGTAAAAAAAAGGACACTCAAATTGGTTGATTTTTGGGGTATTGTGGCTGCCGCTGATGGATGAGAAGGTAAAACCCGGCAGAAAAAAAGGAATCCATGGCTGAGGGGGTGAGGTGGTGGTGGGGGGTGCTCCCGGGGAAGTTTGGGGGGGTCACTCCATAAATAGTCTGGGTTCTGGTGGTGGAGGGAATGGGGGTGTAGTTTGAAAGGAACTGAGGCTTTACCCCCTGAGCAAGGGGGAAGTTTTTCCTGGGAAAGAGTTAGTGGTTTGGGAGTAAGGGAAAACCATGTATCTTCAGACATTTGGCCATAGCGTCTGTAAGTCCCCACTACCGGGTATTTCACGTGCGGGGAAAAATTGGCTTGTGTTTCAAGAAATGGGGTTTAAGTTGGGCCTGTACCCCATGCCATTGGTGGGGACCAAAGAGGGCCAGAAGAAATGGGGGGTAGGGACAGGGGTTTGGAAACTTTTTTCTTTTGGGCCACTAAAAGTACGTTAGGGTTAAAAATCTTTTTTTTCAGCAGCTGAACACAATTTTTAGGGGGTTAACGTTATTTTATAGGGGCCCCAATTTGCTTGGATAATTTTAAATCACATTTTTAATTTTGCCTGCACGAGTAAACGAGAAACAGTGGACACGGGAAAGAGGCACGCCATCAAACGTGAACTGAATTATCACAGGCTTGCTGTATCTCTTCCCACCGTTTCAAAAATTTTGTGCCCTATCCCAAACCAACGATCCCGGGGAAGGCCTTTTTTGAAAGGATTGAAAACTGCCTTTGTACCCTGAAAAAACCAATGTCCCCCCCAAAATTGAAGGAAAGAGTGGGGTTTGTGTCCCAAATTTGAGGTAATGAACTTAAAAACGTCAGGGTATTTGGGAAAATTCCCCCTATTTAGGGGCGGGGATTTTCCCCCTTTCCATTTAAAAAAATTATTTTGGGGGTCACAAGGTTTACCCCTGTTATTTGTAGGAAGGCCCTGGGGCGGGAAAAACCCCCCAAAAAGGGGGAAGTCAGGGTTTGGTTTGGGGAAGTGCCTTTCCCTGGGGGCAGCGGGGGGGGGGGGGGGGGGGGGGGGGGTGGGGGGGGGGGGTGGGGGGGGGGGGGGTGGAAAATTGGGGGGAAAATTTGAGGTTTTTAAAATTTGGGGTTGCAAAAGGGGGGTTTTGGGGGGGGGGGTTGGGGGGCCCTAATGGCAATTGGGGGGGGGTTCCCCCTCCCCTTCTCCCTCAACGATATCACCCCAAGGGTAAAAATAGAGGCTAATGATGAGGAGGGTACTAAAATTATCCCAGATGTTTGTGAGAAAATTGGAAATTAGGGGGTTGGGGGGCGGGTTGTGTGTTGCGGTGTGCTGGGCAAGAACGTTTCACTCGACATTCAATCAATGTTTACTTTAGCAGTAAAAAGTGAATTGACGGGGGGAGAGGTGGGGTAGGAACTTTTAGTAGCTGGAGAAAGAGGGCCGCTTTTTAAAAACTTCAACCCGGAATTTCCCGGGGTTTTTTTGGATTGCTCAAGACTAAAAATTTATGGCCACGGGTGGAAGTGGAAAGGGCGGGGTTTAGTTTTTCCCTTTTCCCGGGATACAGAGAATTTTTGGATTCATAAAAAGGGCTAAAATGAAAAAAAAGGGGAGGTTCGGGCCCACGGGGCTGGGGAAAATTTAAAAAGGTTTTGTTCAGTTTTTGGTACTTTTCCCTAAAAACAACTACCCGCTTTTAGCGTTAATGGAAATTTTGATAAAGGGACAGTCCCCCAAACTTTGGGAAAGTCGCCATCTTGGAATGGGGGGGAAAGCTCCCCCCCTTTTATACATTTTGAAATTTTTACAAGTCCTTTTATTTTTTACATTCATTTTTCAATGTAATTATGCCTTTTGCCCAAGACATCGTTTTTTTTCTTTCAGTGTTTTGTCTCCCACCATACTAGCATTTTAAACTCTGTGATTTAGGCTCGTTCACAGAGCGTATCATTAACTTTTTTCCCCTCAAGTCTCATATTTTTTTAAACTTTTTTTTTCTTTTCGTCAAATCTACTCGACGAAACCCTTTTAAACTAAAGCCCCTAAAAATTTTTTCAGTACCCCATAGAGCCGAGGGGGAAAATTTTGCCCGCAGTTTATCAGCTTTTAACCCCCCCCTAACAGATGCTTTAAACGACCCCCAAAAGGGTTTTAATCAATCTGACAAAATTTTCCCCAGGTGAAAGAAAACAAGGGGGGGAAGTACCCTTGAATAAAAAAATTAAAACCCCTAAATGCAGTTTTTTTACCAAAAGTATGTATGTAGGTATTTGGTTTAAAGGGCCCCAAACAAAATTTAAACTTATAATGCCCTTTGCTCGTAAAGCAGGAAATTGAAATATCATCTGTCTATACCATTTTATAACAGGCCTTTTAAAAAAACTCCAGATCATCTGTCATATCCATAAAAGGCTTTTGGTTTCTTTTTAAACCCCATTTCCCCTTTCAGATCGTCTTTTTTATAACAAAAAAGGCTTTGGCTATTTTTTTAAAACCAGTTCTCTTCAGGAATTCGATCCCTGTTTTAAACTATATCTGTATAAAACTTTTATATAAACCTTTGACTGGCTTCGGGTTTTGCTTCTATTTGGGTTTTTTCCCTTGGGGGAAACCTGGTTTCCCAGATTTTCTTTTTTTTTTTTTTAAAGGGAACCCAGCTCCGGGCCCTACATGAAAAATATGATCCCCCGAAAGGAAAAAAACACTATCCGGGTAAACGTATATTTTACAGAGAAACCCCAAGCAAGGCTTTTAATTTGGTAGCGTTTAAAGGTAAAACACATATGAAAACCCTAAAAGTACCGACCCACCCCCTGGAGACACCCCTTAAACCTCTTACACGGGTTCTCCTAAGGGGGGCGACAACCAAACCCAAAGTTTTCCCACTAACTTTTAAAAGGGATAAGTCACGGATTTTATAAAAAAAAAAAAAAAAGCGAATTTAAACCCTTTATGATTTGTTTAAAGGCCCCAAATTCAACAGCCCCAAGCGATCGTCCTGTTGACGGTAAAGCATCAGGCCCCCCTCCGGATGGTCCTCGGGTGTTTAGGAGCACGGCACCACTGTCAAGATGATTAAATCAGGTGTGGAAATTATCTTAGTTCCACTCCTTTATCCAATTAAATGCCTCCTCCGAATTATATTATGATTGTTGCCAACAGCCGGAGCTCGAGAGATATGACCCACACATTTTGACTGGGGCATGAAATCTGCTTTTAATCACAGTAAATTATATTCCAATAGAAATTTTTAATCACATGACTATTCTATCACTACATGATTGGTTAATTGGTGGTTGCTAAGAGACAAGTTATAATTTGCATGTACGTATGAAGCATTAGATGATATGACACATTCTCAAATGCTCTGTATCATCTGGGGGGAGGAGGAAGGCCTTGAATTTCTTGATTCTAGCAGACACCTCATCTGTCTCAAGGAAAGCTGTGTGAGAGATATCTGATACTTTGATAAGGATGTATAGCAGTAAAAGCAGTTTAACAAACTATCTGATGAGCTTAATAAGAATGTAATGATGAAACAGACTGTTGATGTTTTTTTCCTTAAATTACCAACTTGACAGTTCCCTCTGTCTCTAAGCCATCCTGGTCTTGGCGCCTCAATGAGTCCTTATTATTGAACTTTGTATGTACTGTAGCTCTGTTGTCTCTCAAGTTATTTAAAATTTCATAGAGGATCATGTCAATGACACATCCTCCTCAACCATTAAATGGGAAGCACACAAGAGTGTCTTCCGATCAATCCTGATCAGACATGGCTCGAGGTTAAAGAGAGCCAGAGCATCCAATCTGTAGAGGGCACTTTCGAAACCAAGCATAAACAAGCCCTATCCACAAAGACATTGCGTGATCTCTTATCCACTAGATTGGAGGTTAAACACCTACTGGGATCTTCTTGGAAGTGATTCCTGCAGATTGGACAGAGCCATTTCTATGAGTACGGTGGTAAGAGTGGGAGGATGTTAGCGAGAGCATTGAGACAGCACATGTCGAAATCCCATATTCCCTTTATCAAAACTACAGATGGAAAAGTAGTACACACTACAAAGGAGATTAATAATTCCTTTCATGGGTTCTACTCCGATCTTTATAACCTTCCAACGGCATATATGCCCACCCAGGGGATGAGATACCCAGATATCACTTCAACAATCCCTGAGCCTATTTTAACCTCATTCGAAGACCCGTTCACCCCCCAAGAACTTCAATCAGTTATTCGGACTCTCCCCAATGGGAAAAGCCCAGGCCCTGACGGATTCACGGAAATATTCTATAAAACATATCATGAAGCCCTCTCCCCCCTATCACTGCAAGTCTTTAATGATGTTTCGCCCGCAAACCCCTTCCCTCCGCAGGCAACGTTAGCACACGTTGCCCTCATTCCAAAACCAGGTAAAGATCCCTCCTTATGTGGCAGTTATCACCCAATCTCCTTGCTGAATGTAGATCTTAAAATATACGCCAAGCTCCTGGCGAACAGATTAAACAGCATACTCCCAGATATTATTCATCCCGACCTAGTAGGTTTTGTTCCGGTTAGGGAAGCACAGGACAATACTTTAAAAACATTAGACATTATTCATTTTGCTCAATCGCACAAAATTCCTTTAATGGTCCTCTCCTTGGATGCGGAGAAGGCCTTTGATAGAATATCATGGTCTTCCCTGGCATCCACCCTCCAGCATCTAGGACTGGGCCTGTTTTCATTTCCAAAATTATGGCACTTTATCAGTTTCCCTCTGCAAAACTCAAAATTAATGGGACTATGTCAGACTCATTTACTATCTCGAATGGCACAAGGCAAGGCTGCCCTCTATCACCACTCCTGTATGTTTTGATGATGGAGAGTTTATTATCAGTGATCCATAATAACCCGAACATTAAGGGTCTTAGTATTTTGGGGAAAGAATACAAATGTTCTGCATTCGCAGATGGCCTGTTGGTTTATATCATGGACCCAGTCACTTCCCTACCTCCTCTGATGTCAGAATTTTCCCAGTTTGGGGATTGGGACAACTTTAAAATCAATGCTTCCAAATCTGAAGCGCTAAATGTGGGCCTCTCGTCCTTTACTTTAGCCCAAATCAAGGCTTTCTTTGGCCTTCTAAAGGATTATCATATCTGGGTACTCTCATCCCCTCGGACCTATCCCAAATTTTCTCCCTTAATTTTGAAACCATCCTTAGATGCATTACTCATGGATTTAAATTCCTGGAATAAAAAAGAATTCTCATGGTTTGGGAGAGTGAGCAAACTGACGATATTGCCTCGGGTCCTCTACTTAATTCAGATGCTCCCTATCCACCTCCCTAACTCATTTTGGTCGCTAGTCCGACAATTGTTTGTCTCCTTTGTGTGGTCATCAAACTCACCTAGAATCTCTTATCTTACGTTAACCAGGCACAAATCTATGGACGGTCTCTGTCTACCAGACTGCAAGAGATATTATTTGGCTTCTGCGTACTCTCGGGTGCTTGATATGGTATGCCAGAATAACAAAAAGGTCTGGATATCTTTGGCTCGGGATGTTTGTTCATTGTCCCTTGCATCACTCCCCTGGATCTGGATCCCATCTAAGACAAACAAATATGGTACTTCCTTGCCATTATTACATCCTATAAATCGTACACTAATTTAATTGATAGACAAGGCCCTTTGTTGCCAGACTCTGATAACCTGATCTTCCCCCCGGTTTAGGGTCATATCCCTTTTAAGGAAGCTCTAAACTAGTCCCTTTACGACTCCTTAAAGTCATGATGGGAGGACACCCGGTACAATTATCCACTATGCCTGAAGAGGTCACCTCCCATGCAACCTCCCATTACCAATATCAGCAGCTGCGACATTTTCTCACCTCAATTAAAGGTCATCTCAATGTCAATAGATCGCTAACCCCCTTCGAATAACTGTGTCTCCAAAGCTTGCCACCTAGACACTCCATCTCTATGCTCTATTCACAACTTATTCCTTCAGGTCAGGTTGATCTTCCTTCCTACTGTATTTCCTGGGAACGAGATCTTGGAAAGCGGTTCTCGTTGTCACAATGGCATAAATGTTTCCCCTTAACTCATAGTTTCATAGTTTGTAAGGCCGAAAAAAGACGAGACGTCCATCCAGTTCAGCCTGTTGTGCTAAGGTGTTGATCCAGAGGAAGGCAAAAAACCCCAATGAGGTAGAAGCCAATTGTCCTCATTTTAAGGAAAAATTCGTTCCCGCCTCCAATCTGGCAATCAGAAAAATCCCTGGATCAATGACCCCTCTCCAGAATCCTAGGCACTATAACTATAACTCATAAGGCCTCTATCGCTTCTAAAGCTCAAGAAAATGGATACAAGATTTTATCCCGCTGGTATAGGGTCCCTAGCCTACTCCATAAGTGGTACCCTTCTGTTCCGGCTGTTTGCTGGAACTGTAACGCAGCGGTTGGCACTATGTTACATATCTGGTGGGAGTGCCCCTTGTTGAAGGGACTTTGGAACGCATAATATCAGGGAATCACCTCGACCTCAGGGCCGACTATCCCCAAGACCCCTGAAACAGCCCTTTTATTCATGTTCGATATTTTGGTCCCAGCCTACAAAAAATTGCTCCTTAGACATCTTTTACAGGCAGCTAAAGTGGTTATCCCTAGACATTGGAAATCACCTGATCCTCCATCACTCAAGGAATGGTTTACTGAAGTAACACCCATATACCACATGGAAGAGTTGTTGGCCACTACTCAAGAAAAAGCTCACATTTTGTATACCACTTGGGCTCCCTGGTTGCAATTCGCAGCTTCTCCCTCCTTCCGCTCCTTAACCACTTGACACGTTTGCAGTCAGATTGCAATATTAGCCCTGTCCTTTGTCTTTAACCCCATCGTCTCCGCCCCTCCCTCCCCCCCGTGTTGTGTTTTTTTTTTTCTCTCTCTCTCTCTTTTTTACTTTTTGATTCCTCATGGTTTTCCCGTTCATACACTTGAAACATTAGCAGGGCTTGTGTAGCCCTCTTTAACTGTATAAACGTATTGCTTGAAACATTATTTGACATGTTCCATGTTACTATATAAATAGTTGTTTGTGGTTGCCCTTTATACGTAGCCATATTACGTCTCAGGTCCATTGACTGTTCCTCTATGGCTAATTCTCTTTTGTTGTTTTCTTTGTTATATCTAACATTGTCTCTTCATTTGATGATTGTATACTGTTATGTATCATTTATATTATCCAATAAAGCTTTTTGAATAATTGAAAACCACATGAAAATTCACTTTGCCCCGTATATTATCATACATGTCTCTCCTAATCTTGATATATATTTATTTGACCTTGAGGAATAGTTTTTTTTTATCATCTTTGCCTATAGTAAGAGGTTAATTCAATAATAAAAAAATTCAAATTTCATATAGCAAAAATATGAATATAATACTGGTGATTATAATGACAATAATGTGAATGGAAAAATATTTAATTAAATAATAAATAAATAATAATAATAAATTCAGAGTTGCAAAAAGGTATATAAACATAATGATTTGTCCAATATATTGCTCTCTATGAATAATAAATAAACTCGTCTATGAAGGGGTAATGTCCCGGTATATACTATGCGCTCTCGCCTAATGGGGGGTGATGTCTCGATATATGCTGTGTGCCCTTGTCTATGGGGTGTCTTGTGTTTACTGTGCGCTCTCGTGTATGGGGGGTGATGTCTCAGTATATATTGTGCGCTCTTGTCTATGGGGGGGTGATGTCTCAGTAAATATTGTGCGCTCTTATGGGGGGTGACATCTCAGTATATATTGTGCGCTCTCGTCTTTGGAGGGGTGATGTCTCAGTATATACTGTGCACTCTCGTCTGTGGAGGGTTGATGTATTGGTATATACTGTGCGCTCTTGTTTTGCCAACTATTTAAAGGAGTCGGATACAGCTTTAAAGAAGGCAACATTAACTTTATTATATGAAGAATTCAGTGATTACATAAGACAAAAAGAAGATAGTGTGATATTGCGTACACTTTTGCATAATATAGATTACAAAAGTGAAACGCGCATTATATGGATTACAAATATTTACATTACACCTCTAGAAGGGAAGACCTCTCCTTAAGGAGAGCACCGAACGAACGGCTTGTAGACTTTGTTTTGCCTTTTCGCCCTCTACTTAGCATCTGCATATCACAAGGCATTATGGGAAAGGGGCTGAGAAGCCCACAGCGCCCTCTGTTGGATGTAACAAATCCTCAATTTTTTTTTTTTTTTTTAACATTGTTTTTATTGAACATCTTCAGTTAAAGGGGATTTGCCAAGATGCACTTACCTAGCTCCTGTCAGCATGATTGGTATACATCCTGCTTTTGTGCTGAGTCATGAAGCTGCAGGGGAGAGAGGGTGGGGGCGAGTGAGGAGTGAGGAATCTAAGGGAGCGTCTCAAAACTTAAGTGAAATAATAAACAGTACAAGAGTTGATTCTCAATACAGCAAGACAGCCTCAGACTGCACTCTCTACCCGGTGCCTTAAAAGCTCATTCATTTTGCCTGTCATCAGATAAGAAGTGATTCACACAAGCACGGCCTGTCAGCTCCTGGGTCGTGACTAGGGAAAGCATTGAGGTAACTAAGGAGGATTGAGAAATGCTGTAGCTCTCAGAGTTTTCACGTTTTGTAATCACATATATTTAGAAAAGTGATTAAATACCCATTTTGGAGGTTCCCACGTCAACATTACATGGTGGCAAAACCCCTTTAACATACATACAAACGAAAAGATTGACATTTTCCAAGATAACAGTATCCTAATACAGTTTAACAAATGGATTTCACTTGAAGACATTATTATTTTCTGTTCCCCTTATTTTACCCTAACCCAACAGTTCAAAAACCAATTAACATTTAGTACAGGTATTAATATTTACTTCTAATAAAATTGGTACACTCGTGTTCTGTACTTTATCAGAACCAAACTAATCTTACCTAACTCTAATTGCCAAAGTTGCATCAATTCTTCCCTAACATGCTAACAGTGTGCTTGTGCGCCTTCCTTCCTCCTCCCATACCCGTGATGGATAAGACTGCCTTGCCATGACCCATTTTCCAGAAGAACCTCCAACCTCATTGCGATTTATTGATTTGAGGCGATATGCCGCTCTATCTAATAAGCTGGGCCTACATGTTTCCCTCTCATTCTCCTATTACCGGCTGGTCACCTAACATTTGTCTACCCAAATACCATGTGGTCAGCCCAAAACACGTTTTCACTCTTCTCCTAGTGTCTTCTGGCAATGTGTTTGTGAATGTGCCCCACAAAGAAAAAAAATTCTTTACCCTCGCCTCTTTGTGTGCAGTAGCCTCTACCCAATCCATTTGCATCAAGTAATTGAGCTTATCCCAGAATATGTTAAAGGTCGGGGCCTTAGGCTGTAGCCATACTTGTAAAACTGCTTTACGGGCAGCTGCTGCTATTATATGTAGTAATCTCCCCTCTCGTCTAGATAATTTTTGTCCTTCCCTGTCTACAAAGCTAAATATTGCCCATGAGGAGTGTGGTGTAAAAGAGAGGTTCAATGTATCCCTTGTGTAGACTATCACCTGTTCCTAGTACCTCCTGATTTCCGAGCACTCCCAAAGACAGTGATACAAGTCAGCTGCACCCGATCCACACTTGAAGCACTGATCCGTTGTGAATCTCCCCATTCGATGTCCCCTCAAAGGTGTGAGATACGCGTTATGTATTATTTTAATAAACATCTCCTGATATCTGGCAGCTGGCAGATATTTGTAGGCGTCCTGTAACGCCTCCAGTATCACTGATGGCGTCAAAGAGGCATCTCTAGTCTGCCATTTAGTCAGGCTGTAACCAGATTGCTCATAATCAGCATCATCAAGGAGATATTTATAAATTACTGACAGATGTGCTTTTCTTGAGGGTGGGTACAACAGCGTTCGCTCAAAAATCGTGTCCCATTCCGCTGGCCTAAGATATTGTGTCACTTTGGTGGCATAACTCGCTGCTTGCATGTAATTAAAGAAGGGAACTGGTAGTGTTTGATATTTTTGTTGCAAGTCTCGAATGGAAAGTAGTTGTTTGGTGTCCGTATGTATCAAGTGATGTATCTGTTGCACGCCCAGTGTATGCCAAATTCTGAATGTAGTATGCGGTTTGCCCTCCTGAAAGTCCGGGTTTGACATTAGGGACAAATATTGGGAGTAATCCGGGTTCAAGTGCTTGTTTTGCCGGATTTTCCGCCATGCCCGCCATATGGGCATCAGCATGTGGTTTGACCTCATCAGTGGCGATAGCCTGCCAAAGGGCAGATGAACAAAATTAAGGCGGGAGATATGTGGGAAGGTCAATTGGTCTAACCTACTATCTGTGAAAACACTTGTAGACTGCGCCCAGTCAGCCAAAAAATGACCCAGCACGGCCAAATTATATAGGCGTATATTGGGGAACTCCACCCCTCCATTAAGTTTGTGCTGATGTAAGAGGAACAGGGGGATACGCGCTCTTTTACCGTCCCAGATGAATGACCTGTACTGGGCATTAATAATTTTCTATTCTCCAGGATGTAAATAAATAGGGAGCATGTGAAAGATGTAAAGTAGGCGAGGGAAATGGTGGAGATTTTGATGAGGTTACACCTCCCTAGAAAAGACAGCGGAAGTTTAGACCACCTTTTCATGGTCTCCGAGAGCTTCCCCAAATAAACATCCATGTTCTTCTTACATAGGATATCTGGATTTCTGGTTAGCCACACCCCCAGATATTTAATTTCATGTTTACACCACCGGATTGTATGTGATGTAGACCATGACGGAATCGCCGGACCCCTACGTTAATGGTGTATCCCGATAACGCGCCCTTATCCATCACATCCTCAAGTATCGGGGCCAGCATCTGCTTAGGGTTAGCTATCATTAAAAGAAGATCGTCAGCATGGCCATAATCTTAATTTCTCGATGAGGGAAAGAAATACCCTGGTAAAGAGGGGACTGGGAAATGTGGTACAATAGGGGGTCAATGGATAGATTAAAAAACAAAGGCGACAGCGGGCACCCTTGTTTAGCTCCTCTAAAAAGATCAATTACCGGCGAGGTTTTGTTATTAATGAGTAGGGAAGTAGTGGAATTAGAATGCAAATAGTCTACGAACCTAGATAAGAGGCCCCCGAACCCTCTACGCAGTAAAGTGGCGCTGAGAAAAGGCCAGGACACTTTGTCAAATACCTTTTCTGCGTCCAGGCTAAGGAGCATGGATAGAGGCTGGCCAGCCTCCTGGGCCTGCGTTATAGCCGCCATTGCTGTTCGTACATTTTTTGTGGAATGCCTATTAGCAATGAACCCATTTTGTGAGGGATGGATAATTTGGGGCAGGAGATTTTGTAGTCTAATGGCCAAATTTTAGCCAAAATTTTATAGTCCTGATTAGTGTTGAGCGATTGCGTTGGCTATCGAGATCGATCGATAGTCGATAGTCGGCCGCTATCGATAAGGTTTTTCGATAATGAGCATCGATTATGAGCGATGACCATTAAAGTCTATGGGAGAGCAACAACACCTTCATTATTACACCCAAACAAGGCTGGAGAAGCTGAAATTTAACATCCACAACAGGCAAATGGATACGGCTACATCTTAGGCAACACACTTAGGTTTATAAAAGTAACAGAAAAAAAGTCACAGACCATTCACTATCCCTGTCTTGTACCACAGCCTGACCCTTAAACCTGCATCACCCAAAAATTTTAAAAGTGCCAGAAGGCAGTATGATTTGAACCATCATACTACTTGAACTGGACATTGAATATCCCGGGTCCTGGGCCACACCATGAGCCTCAAACCTGCATGACCCCCACATTTAAAAAGTGCCGGAAAAAAGGAGTCTTTCAACCCCCATTTTAGTTGAACTGGCCCATTGACTAACCTGTCCGGGGCCACAGCAATGACCCAGGGACGGAGTTACGTTGGGTGCGGTGAGAGCCCAGGCTGGCGTCCGTCATCTATTAACACGCAGGTTAAAATGCCCTGATGACACAGCAACGAAAACTGTCGTGCTGAAGCAGAGTGCGGAAGCGGAAGTATGAGAACTCCAGCCTTCCTCAATACACAGTCAATACCTGGGTAGCGCTTGCCCCTCCTTTAGGGAGTGTGGACCAATTGAGCTTCACTTGGAAATACGGGTTTGGTTAACGCTCCTGTTTACACCCAGGTGCCCTTTATCTTGGCATTCTTTTCTCATTTACTCAACGTGCTGGAGGAAATGGTCTCTGTATTTTGTTCTCTGTCGTGCTCCAAAAACTCCATTCCCCCTGAATAACCTACATCTGGTCAAGTTTCCTGTACCTCCCCTTTTACAATTCAGAGAATTTGTTTAAACACTATTTTGTACAGGGAAGTTTTTAGTACTTTAATTTTAGAAAAACACATTTTTAAAAAAGGTTTGGAATCCCCCCGGGGCTTTTTTTTTTTTTTTTCATTGTTTTAAAAAAGGGGTTTGCCTAAATACAGGGTTTTGAAAGTTTTTAAAGATTTTTGCAAAAACAAGTCTTTTTGCAATATTTTTGGTCCATTAACAGTGTCCTACCTTTTTCCCTGTTTCTGACAGTCCCATCACCCTTGAGCCCCCTTTTGGACAATTGTGAAGAAAAAAATGTCTTTTGGGAAACAACATTTTTTAGAATAGGACCTGTATATAGCGGCATGTCACAAAAAATTTTCCCCCCAAAAATTTCCCAAAGAAAGACCCTTGAGCCATTTTGGGAAAAATTGTGAAGAACAAATTTTCTGTTAGAAAAAACTTTTTTTTAGAATAGGCCCCTGTATATAGCTGTGTCACAGCAAAATCCCCCCAAAAATTTCAAAGATGCCCTTGACCCAAATTTTTTGGGGAAAAATTGTGAAAAACAAATTCTTTTTAAAAAAAAAAATTTTTAGAATAGGACCGAAGTATGCTGCAGGTACAGCGAAATGCCCCCAAAAATTCAAAGAAATAAACCCTTTTGACCACTTTGGACAATTGTGAAGAACAAAGGGTTTTTTTAAAGAAACAACTTTTTTTTGGGAAAATAGGACCTCTAGTATAGCGGCTTTGTCCAGCAAAAGCCCCCCCAAAAATTCAAAGCTTTGACCCATGACCCACTTTTGACAATTGTGAAGAACAAAGCCCTTTTTGAAACAAAAATTTTTTCGAAGGGGGACCTGTATTTATTGTTTCATTTCAAAGCAAAATCCCCCCAAAAAATTAAACAGGGCCCCTTGAGCCATTTTGGGGTAAATTTTTGGAAGGAACAAATGTTTTGGTTAGAAAAAAAATTTTTTTATAATTGGCCCTTTTGAAAGCGGCATTTAAAAGCACAGGGCCCCAAAAAATTTAAATAAAAATGATTCTCACCCACTTTTTAAAAAATTTTTAGGGAGAAATGCCACTTAGAAGCCACATTTTGTTCCAAAAGGGACCAAAATTTTATGGCTGTATCTACAGCAACATGACCCCCCAAAACCCTATTGAAATGCGAAAACTTTTTAAGGGAAAAGTGATTTAAAGGGAAAATACGGTGTTGTCTTGAAACCTTGCGTTTTTTACAGTCCCTCACAGAAAAACCAGAAAAAATGAACTGTTGGGAAAAGAAAAAAAATTTTGCAGAAAAAAAGACATTTTAAAAAAAAGTTTCAAGGGGACCATTTCTGTTTTGAAGAGGAATGTGAAGTAACCGGAAAACAAAAGGGTGACCTCGGAAATTTGGGGCCCCAAAAACATCATCAAATTTTCCATGCCTGATTCCCATTTTGGATGAAAGTAAAAGGGACCCAAACATTTTTTGGGGAAAACCCGGATGCGTTTGTCTGTAATGCTCCCCCCGTTTTTGTTTAAGGTTTCCCTCAATATGACCTGGTTTCGGGGCAGGACAACACCTCTATGGTTGACGGCCAGCTGGGGCCAAATTTTTTTCATTTTGGTTTCCCAGGTCTATTGGGCCCGGGAAAAAACCAAGGAAAAAAACATCGGTGTTGAGACCAGTTTGTCGGTGCACCATGTTTTAAGCTGATCTCTGTGTTTTTGGTTTCCCGGGTTTCCCGGGGTTTGATGGGGTTGGTTTGGGAGGGAAAAAAAAGGAAAATTAAAAAAAAAAAGGGGGTCACCCTTTTTAGGCTTCTGCCACCTTGCCTTTTGCTGCGTCTACGCATACTTGGCACTTACTGCTGTCACGTCGGGATTTGTTCCCCCCCGGGGGCCCTTTGGGGGAAAACGTGAAGCAAAACCAAAGATGTCCCCCAGTTGATCAATCAGCAAGGTCCCCCCTTTTCCCTGCATTTTACTCTCTTTTTTGGGTTTGAGTGGAAGGAAAGTCCCTGAGTTTTTTTTTGAACCGGGGATCCAGGGGGGGTGGCCCCCATTTAACTTTTTGTTCATTTTGATGGCCTTTGCGAGGATAAATTTTGGGAGGAAAGGGAGCACCCAAAAGCACTCATGTGAGGGGATGGGGGGCCTTGTTTTCCCCAAGCCTTTTGGTCGGGGGGCACTAGCAAATGTCTTCCCCCAATTTTCCCTCCTCCCCGCCTAAAATTTCGCCCAACCTTTCCAAGGCAGGGCCCGTCGGTAACCCCGGGGGTCTGGGAATACCCCTTCCTCCCCCCCCCGCTGCCCCCCGGCACAGTTTTCAACAAACCCTTTGACTTGCCTGGGGGATGATGCCCCCTTTAAAATGATGCGCCCCCGGGGGTGCATTTGCTCTGGACCCCAAACCCAATGCCAAATTTAAGGGACTGATGAATTTGTGAAAACGCGGGCCTTGTGTATTTGAGGAAAAAAAGGCTCCGTGCCCCAAACTGTGTCCTTTCCCTCCTCCGCGCTGGCGGGACCTGTTGTTTCAAGTTTTCCAAAACTTCGTTCCCAAAACAAAGATCCCCCACAATGCTCATGCTGACAAGGGCATTGTGGGCACTGACCATTTGGTGGCTTCTTCAAAACGGAAAAGGATGGTGCGAGCTTTTTCACCTGCCTCCACTCTCGGTGGTTCTACACCCCGGGTCCGTCCCGCTGTTGTGGGCCATGGTCATTTTCGAAAGGTTAATGGAATTGCGTTTCCTCCCCAAAAATTCGCGGGGGAGCTTTTGGGGGAGGGGGGAAATTTCGCGTGTTGCCACTTTAAAAAAAAGGGGACGGTTAAAGGGGGGGAGGCCGAGCTACGCTACAACAAACCCAGGCGGGAAAAAATTTGCAAAACGGGGGAAGTGCGAACTCAGACCTCGACCCTATTCAGAGGCAGCCCCAACCCCGGGGGGGTAGCTCTTTAAAAATTTTTTGGACGAAAAGGTTAAATTGACATGTCCACAAGGGATTGCTCCACCCTACCGATTTAAGGGGCCAGCAGTTTTGCCCTTTACCCGCACCCCAAACCATTGCGGGCCAAAAGGGGTTTTCTTTGTCACCCAGCCCGCTGGTTCGTTGCTTAGAGCCGTCCACACTCCTGACCTGTGTGTGGACGGTCTAAGGCAGTTTAATTTCAACACCCCGGGTTTGGTCTCGGGCCCGTGATGCCCCCAAAGGCCCTTTGGGGGGGAAAGAGCCCTGAAACCACCCCTTTGGGGTTTTTGAAGGCGTGGCCGACCCTGGGGGAGCCACCGTCACCCCCCAAGACATCCACCCAGTCCCCAGTGACTGTACAGAGATTTTCGGCCTTGGCCTTGCTTACTAGTCCATGGTCTTTTGGTCAGATGGACTTTTCCGGACCAAAAATGCAGCAACACGCTTAAAAATTTTTAGATGACACGGGGCGGGGCCCGGGCAGGGGGGTTTTTTCGGGCCCAAAGGGAAATGCCTCCCGGGGAATCTGGAAATTGGGGAGGGGGCGGGGGGCCAGGGACTGGGGGAAAACCCATCTGTGCCCAAACCAAAACAAAAAGGGCCAAACTTTTCCCAAAGGGCCAAAAAGGTCGGGCAATGCGACATTCGGGTTTTGGGCTTTGGAGGGTTTTTTGGGGTTAAAGTGTTTCTTCTGCTAAAAACCCCGGGAAAAACAAAAGGCTGGTGTAGACGGGCCCGGGTTTGTACGGGTGAGGTCTCAAAATTGGCAAAGGGAAAAGGGGGTGGGATGGGTCTCTGGTGGTGCTTTTTTACCCCGGGCGAGGGTTTGGGGGCGGGAAGCGGGGGGCTGATCCCTGATCATAAATTGAGAGACAGGGGCAGCTGAGGAACGCTGGTGGTGGCGGGGGAGGAGGAGGCGGAGAAGAGGGTTTGACAGTGGTTGGAGGCCCCCGGCGTCGGTCGGGCCCTTTTTTTGGGTCCCAAGTTTTTTCCCCCCCATGTCAACGCATGCATTCGGCATGTAAAAAAAGACATTTTGGGGGTTTGGGGTTAACCCAAAAGGGTTTTTCTTGCCTCTACTTATGCTTTTACGGCAAAGGGGGCAAAAGAAAATTTCCTTTTGGGTAAAAATCAGGGGGCTTGCTCAAAGAAGGCCCAGGTTTGAGGGGGTTCCAGGACCTTTTTGACGGCGAAAGCGAGGAGCGGGGGTTTGGGGCTGACCGGGCTGGCGGAATCATATCAGCGGACTTCTGCGCCCGCCCCCCTTCCCCCTTTTTTGTGGCGGGACCCCGTATTGCCCACAAACCCCACTTTTTCCTCCTGGGCCAAGATGAAGCCCCTGGCTGAAGCAAATTTTTGGGAAAAGACCAGGATGGATTCCGCAATGTCATCCCTCATTATCCATCATCAACAACACATGTGACTTAGTGTCGTCCTGACTTTCCTGCATCCATAAGCTGCGGGCTACAAGACAAGGGGCACTGCAAGGCGTTGCGAACGTCATTCCGGATTTTTTGCCGATTGACCGGCTTCCTTCACACGTCCTCTGATGCAAGTCATTAACTGGGCGTCAGAGCAGACTAAATCAATTCCTCTTGATCTTTTAACATGCCTTCAGACACCCAACCGCATTTATGTCATCAAAGAGTCTTCAGATCAAAGGAAGTTAGCCAAAGTGTGGTACACAGAATTTACATTTGGGCTGATTCAATCGTTGGACGGTTAGTCCTGATGATGCTGATGACGACAATTGTGGCCGTGACTGCGAGGACAGAGGAGGTAAAGACTGCTAGATGCATGGTTTTCATTAACCACGTGAAGAGGACAGGATTGGCGAGGGGGGGTGGGGGGGGGGGGTGGGGGGGGGGGGCGGGGGGGGGGGGGGGGGTGATGTTCGTTACTTAGATTCTACTAGGGCCCTGACCCAGGCGATGACATGGGCCTGACGGATCCTGCAACTGACGAACCCTGGCATGCAGTGTTGTCACCAGCACTGGAAGGAGCACCTGTCTCTCCGAACCTCTACCTCCATGTGCTACCCCCTCTTTGCTCCGCTTACCACCATGCATTTCGCTCCATGTTCAAATATATAAAATTTTGATGTAAGGCATGGAATTAGTTTTGGAAAGTCTCTTATTAAAATACGGCAAATCACATTCTATTCTCAAATCCCTCTAATCAAAACACAATTTGCTGGATTCAATTTAACTGCAAGGGTGTCTAATAAACAATCTGGACTGGGCAAAAGTCCAAAAACAGTATCTGTTTATGTTTTGGTATAAAAAACGGTTTTTTAGCACCCTTTCAATTTCACCTGTGGTGAAATAGAGTTTTGCTGTTTTAAAATGTACATAGAAAGATGCTGCTTCAATGAACAATGCAGGTACGCAAAAGTCAAAAAACACGTAACTGTTTTGTTTTGGGTATAATAAATTAACAATATTTTTTTGCACCTTTCAATTCACCTGTGGTGAATATATAATTGCTGTTTTAAGGATTTTACGTAGATGCTGCGTCAATGAACAATGCTGTGTGCAAAAGTCAAAAAACACGTACCTGTTACTTATTTGAATAATCAACGTATTTTTTTTTCACCTTTCATATTCACCTTTGGAGAATGATAGAATTGCGTTTTAACATTTACATAGATGCTGCTTTGCAATTGAAGAAATGCCCTGGGTGTGCAAAGTCAAAAAACACGTAACTGTTATGTTTTATGATATAATAAACGTATTTTTTGCACCTTTCCAATTCATCCGTGGTGAATAGTAGAATTTCTGTTTAAGATTTACGTTAGAATGCTGGCGTCAATGAACAATGCTGGGTGCGCAAAAGTCAAAAACACTGTAACTTGTTAGTGTTTTGGTATAATAAAAGCGGTAATTTTTTGCACCTTTCTATTCCACCTGTTGGGTAATATATAATCTGCGGTTTAAGATTTTACGTAGATCGTCGTCAATGAACAATGCTGTTAGCGCAAAAGTCAAAAAACACGTAACTGTTAGTTTTGGTATAAAAAACGATATTTTTGCACCTTTCAATACACCTGTGGTGAATATAGAAATGCTGTTTTAAGATTTAGTAGATTGCTGCGTCAATTAACAATGCTGGGTGTGTCAAAAGTTCAAAAAACACGTAACTGTTTATGGTTTTTTGGTATAATAAACTATATTTTTTTTGCACCTTTCAATCACGCTGTGGTGAATATAGAATTGCTGTTTTAAAGATTTACTAGATGCTCGGCGTCAATGAACAATGCTGTGTGGTTGCAAAAGTCAAAAAACACGTAAACTGTGTATTTTTTTGATATAATAAAGGTATTTTTTGCACCATTTCATTCACCTGTGGTGAATATAGAATATGCTGTTTTAAGATTTACGAAATGCTAAGCTCAATGAACAAAGCTGGGTGCGCAAAAGTAAAAAAACAATAACTGTTATGTTGTGGTATAAATAAACTGTAATTTTGCACCTTCAAATCACCTGTGGTGAATATAGAAATTGCTGTTTTAAAGATTTACGTAGATGCGCGTTCAATGAACAATGCTGGGTGCGCAAAAGTCAAAAAAAACAATTAACTGATAATGTTTTGGTATAATAGACGAAATTTTTTGCACTTCAATCACCTGGTGGTGATATAGAATTGCGTTTTAAGATTTACGTAATGCTGGTCAATGAACAATGCAGGGTGTGCAAAAGTCAAAAAAAAACACGTAACTGTATATGTTTTTGGATAAGATAAATCGTGTTTTTTTTTGCATACCTTTCAATTCACCCATGTGGTGAATATAGAATTGCTGTTTTAAGATTTACGTAGATGCTGGGCTCAATGAACAAAGCTGGGGTGTGCAAAAGTAGCAAAAAACACGGTAAACTGTTAGTTTTGGGTATAGGATAAACAAATATTTTTACGGAACCTTTCAATTCACCAGTGGTGAATATAGAATTGCCTGTTTTAAGATTTACGTAGATAGCTTGCGTCAATGAACAAAGCTGGGTGTGCAAAAGAAGTCATAAAACACGTAACTGTTATGTATTTTGATATAATAAAACTGTGTTTTTTGCACCTTTCAATTCACCTGTGGTGAATATAGAATTGCTGTTTTAGAAGATTTACCTAGATGCTGCAGCGTCAATGAACAATGCTGGGTGTGCAAAAGTCAAAAACACGTAACTGTTATTTTGTGTATACATAAACAATATTTTTTACACCTTTCAATTCCACCTGTGGTGAATATAGAATTCCTGTTTTAGAGATTACGTAGATGCGTGCTGCGTCAATGAACAATAGCTGGTGGGGCGAAAAGTCAAAAAAAAAAAAAAAAAAAACCCCCCAAACCGTAAACCCTGTTATTATTTGATATAATAAACGGTAATTTATTGCCACCTTTCAATTCACCTGTGATGAATAAGAATTTGTCTTGTTTTAAGATTTACGATAGATGCTGCCTCAATGAACCAATGCTGGGTGCCCCAAAGTCAAAAACCACGTAACTGTGATGTTTTCGTCCGATACACGGTATTTTTGGCAACAAACAACCTTGCTGACTACAAGATTTCTGATTGTTAATATAACTGGCAAGGTGGATATAATCAACAGTCACAGGTGTAATGGGTAAAATTGAAAATGATCACCTATCAGAAATGATACTGGATACATAAAAGTTGGAGTTTTTTGCAGCTACAAAGATACCTGCATTACTAAAAATGATGTGTATCCAATATAAGTTCAGGCTGCCCAATATCCAGGAAAAAATTTCAATAGCAAACTTTAATAATAAAGATTTTTCCACACAATGTCTACACTAAGTCTTGGGGGAATTTTAAAAAATTTCCCCAGGGCCTTTTTAGATAGAGCTTTCTGTGTTCGCCCGGGGGGGCCCCCCCCCCCCCCCGCTCCCCACCGGCCGGAATTTAAGGGGTAGATCGGGGTTTTAAAAAATTCTCTAGCTAACTACATAAAATCTTAAAAATTCCCTAATCTAACTAAATTGGAAGGATAAACAGCTAATAGTAAAAGGTTTTTTCTCTGTGCAAAAATAGACTAATTTCGCTGAGCTTTTTGGCCACAGGCAAAGCGCAGGTCCTTCCCTATAACACTTGAAACCCCTGAGGCTGAAACGGGAAAACCCGGCTGTTTATGAAAAACGAGGCCCAATGTGTTTTTTCCAGCCAATCGCAACCATACACATCCCAGTCATGACTTTCCCGCACACACATCTCCCCCGCTCTATTTTTGTAATCTAAATTTGCGGGCCCCCAAAAATTTCCCGGAAGCGCCAAAAAAAGGGCGCAAATTTTAAAAAGATCACAGTTTTTAAACCTTTAAAATTATCGCATTTTTCGGGAAAATTTCCCGATCACCAAAAAAACCCTTTTCCCGATTTAAAACTTTGTCGATAAAAACCCGCTCAAACACTACCCTTGTTTTTTAAAAAGGGGATATCGGCCTGGGGAGCCACAGGTGGGATCTCTTGGGGTTTTTAGAAGTAGTAGGGTTTTCGAGAATAAATAAAAGGGTCCACCTCCATTTTACCCCACATAAAAAACCCGTTGTACAGTTTCGTGGGGAGGGGAAATTTTTTCTGCGATTTATGGATTTAAAAACTCGGCCAAAATCCCCTATCGGGCCCCTGGGGATTTTCCTATTTCCCAAACCCCCACGTTTACCCTGCGAACCTTCTCCTCTGTAATTGCAGCCTCCATTTGGGAAATCCTCTTTTACCTCGGGAATGCCGGGAAATTTTTCAACGACTCTAGAAAGGAGGGATACTTTTTGGGTTGTATGGGGATCAGCAATACAGGATTCGTAAAAATCTGAAAATTTCTTGCCTTTTTCCCCCCTCAAGGGTCAGTTAGTATTCACCTGATTTTGGTGATTTTTTTTTCCCGGGCAAAGGGGGGGTCTTGCCTCCCAAGGGTTTTTGTGATTTTTGGGCCAAAAGGGGAGCCCTTCTATTTCCCCAACTGAAAAAAATTTTGGGTTTTGTTGAACCCTTAAATGGGGCTTTAGCCTCTCCCGGGAGAAAAGTGTGAAGCAATTGTTGTCCCGCCTGGAAATTTTTTATTGTCTAATGGGGGGTCTAGAGAAAATTTATTTTGGGGGGTGTCAAAAGGTTTTTAAATCTTTTATTTTGGCTCCTGCTTTTCTGCTTACGTAACGATAAATTGGTCCCCCGGCATGACACCCCTTCCCTGTGACCACAGAAGGTGAAATCCTGCGCTGAGCCCTTATCTTCCAAAAACGAAACCCCAAATGATCCTGAAAACCCCCTGAAGTCATCCGATTGACTCAAAATACCCGGGGAATCTCCACCCTTGAGATTTTTGGAGGATTATCTGCCCCCCACCACATTGTTTTTGGGGGCGTGGTCAAAATCGCGATAGGAGTATGTCTGCGTCTATGGGTTTTTGCTACAAAAAAGAGGATACCAGTGCCAGGGCTAAGCTTGAGAATGAACCATGTACGGCCAGTAAAATTGTAAAGGAAAAAACCCATGTTGGTTAAAATGCCCCCCCAATAGTCCCAAAAAACAAAATTTGGCCACAAAACATCCAGGGGAGAACATTTTTTCGACCTCCTGACTGAGCCCCGCGATCTATCTAGGGGATTGGGAACCCCCAAAAAAGTCGCCCATTAAAATTGTTAAAAAAATTCAAAATTTTTTAAAAGGTACCTTTAACGAAAAGGAACTCTTTGTTTCCCCGTGCCTTGGGGGGATAAAACATTCAATAACGTGAAATTGTTATCAGCTATTCTCACTTTTATATAAATGAAATTCCCCTCTGGGTCTGAGTATTGTTCAAATTAAAAGGGTTGGACCCCAAAACCCTTTTTAAAAAATAAAAAACGATACACCTCCCAATTTTGATTTATAATTAACTAAACCGGGTGGTTCCCAGCCACGGAGCCCAAAACGGATAAAACTTGTCCTTTTGCCAAATTTTTTTCCGTTTGGAAAAAACACGTCCCTTTCGGGCGTTTTTATATGGGCAGAAAATTTTCCCCTTTTTTCTCGGGAAAGTTTTAAACCCCCCACATTTCCCGGACAGAAATTGGGCTTTTTGGGGTAGGGAGGCTAAACCCGTTTTTTCTGCTATTGGGCACCATCCCGTAAAACCCCCCATTGTTTTTACTAATGGGGAATCCTTGCATTAGTGAGAAAAACCCCAGAGGCCCCCCCCCGCGAGCGCCCTCACATTCTTCCCAACAAGGGGGGGGAATCAGCCCACTCTCAGATTTTTGCCCAAAATCAGGGACCCGGGAAGGGAATAAAGGGGAATAAAAATTTCAATTTATAAACCCAAAGGCAACATCAACCTAAAAACCCAAAAAAAAAATAAAAAATGAAAAAACCCGGCCCATTCGAACTTGTTGGGGCCCCCCTTTTAAACCCTTTATAAAGAATGTCAAAAAAAGGGATCAATACAGGGGGCCCCCCCGCAGCAAGTAACCAAACCATATAAACCGCTCAAGGGTTTTGGGCCAAACATCGAACCCCCGGGGGGGGTGGGGGGGATGCAGGGAAATTTGGGAAAAGGGAAAAGAAAGGGGTCTCCCCCTCGCCCCAGCGGCCCCCCCCACAGGATTTTACTCATCAAGAAAAGACAACATTTTTCAAACATATAATATCGGGTGTCCATCTAAATTTGTTGTGGGCAAAGGGCCTAAAAACCTCCCCACAGAGGATCCCCAAAAAAATCTCACCCATAGCCCCCTTTTTTCCCCGTCAAAGGATGAAAAGTCCCGAATTTTCTAGACAGGTGCATGTGGCCCCGAACCTTCTCGTCCCCCCTTTTTGGGCCCTTTTAAGAAGGGCACTTGGTTCCATTTTTTCCCCCACTTAAGTTTTTTCCGGATACCCGCACTGAAAGCCACCCCGGTGTCGTGGAGATGTTTACAACCCGGGGTAACGCCTTCCTTTTTCTTAGTGACCTTTCAAAGAGGGAAATCCGGAATATCAGTATCCTATCCCCCCCCCTTGGAGGCCCCCATTCTCCTGTAAGCTCCCAAGAAATTTTTCCTTGATTTGCCCAGGTTCTGAAATTTTTGCAATCACCCGGGCCTTGGGTTTTGCCCCTTTTTTTCCCTTTAAGTGCCGATGCGATGAAAACCCCTTTTTATAATCACGGGTCTCTAGGGGGGGTCCCCGGGCCAAAGCTATGGCCAAATCCCTTGGTCAAGTAGGGGGCCAAGGTGTTTTTCCGGGGGGATGTCCTTTTTCCCGAGATGCCTATAAACCTTAGATTTTAGCGCCCTTTTTCTATTTTTCCCAAAATTTGTTCGATTTTAATTTTTTTAAAACTCTCCAAAATTTTTACTTTGGGTTTTGGGCGTTGAAATCCCTCTAGTCTCGCCTATTTTCCTCTTTCTGACACTTTTACGGGGTTCCAGGGCAACAATTCGCTGCGCGTTTCTGGGGACTGGGGGGCCCGAGCAGCATTAACCCATGCCGAATGAGGGTTTTTCTCCTTTTTAAGGGCTTTGGGAAGAAAAATGTTTTGGAAACCCCCTGGGCCAACGAAACAGCTTGGGGGGAAATTTCCTGGCGAGGGGGGAGGTTCACTGAGGGGGGGCGATCCTGGGGGAATCCGCGGACGCCCCCCTTTTTTTTGCCCGCATTGTTTTCGGGGTTTTTTAGATGCCTTTGGGTTGTGCTTTTTTTCCCCCCTAGGGTTTTCTGTAAACCCTTTTGGAGAAGAAGTAGACTCACTGGAAATCCCCAACTGTGGAATTTCGATCTGGTTTTCCTTTGGATTTAGAACTTGTAAAAAAATCTGTCCATTTCTTTTATAGGCAGAAAACCGGTGCGTTAAGTGCCCCTTAGGTCTGGGAAATCGTGACAGGCTCTTGAGGGGCTCACAAATCACTTTTCCCTTTCATATTCTCGGGGGGGAAAGCAGGACTGTCGAGTGTGGCAGGATGTTAGGTGGGCTGCGGGGCACCCCTTTTTGCTGCAATTTTACATTTCAGAGTGGCAGAAACTTCTGTAACCTGTGTTATTTAGGGCCATATCCATATAATCAGGTGACAGGGCTGAAAAGCCTGAATCAGTCTCTTCCTTGAATTGTTTTCGGGGGCCACTTGGTGGCACAGGGGGTTTTTAGATGGGGTTTGTGGACTAAGGAGGATTATTGTGCCCCCAAATTAAACCCTTCGCTCGTTCTCAAAGTTAAGTGTTACCCGACTTTCCCCGGTTAGATGACCTCCCCCGGGGTTCGGGGCCGCCCGCACGGCAAGTAAGTCTCTGAATTACGGAGTGGGGACACAGACCCGCCTCATCCCCGATGTTTAAAACCGCTGGTAGATTGAATAAGACCTTAAGCTCAGGGCGTATGCAGTCTATGGCGCAACAGGGGTGTGTTGTTAATGGCGGGGTGGATGCCGTGCGCAATCTCGCCCGCTCGGCCCGCAGTCACCTACAGTCGGCCCAGTCTGCGTATCTGTGGGGCAGGGGCGTCGTAGGCGTTTTATTGGGGCTGGGGCCCCAAAAAAACACCCTTGCCCCGGTCCCCCGGGCTCCGGGCCGCTGCCGTGGGCCTGGAGCCCCGATGGCTCTTCAGCTGCATGTGCGTCCACTGGACCACACACACGAGGGCCTTTGAGCGGGAAAACGAGCGCTCCTGACCCCAGACGTGTGGGACGGCTCTGGGTCCAATGCGGGCCGCCGGGTCCCACAGCGCTGGGACCCGCCGGGGGCCCCCGTGCCCCTCAGCCGGCGCGCCGATGAGTGAGATCGCGCGTTCCTTCCTCGGGCCACAGCGCGTCTAGGCCGTGCCCCGGGAGCTCCCGGGGGGGGTGGGGCTGAAGAAAGGAGGCCCGCCGGGGGGATTTAAAGGGTGATTATAAATTTGTTTATTTTTATAGCGTTTCCCCTGTCTCATCCCCCTAAAATGCCGGCCCCCTTTAAAAATGCCTGCCTGGGCCCCCTACCCCCCTGCCTGGGGCCCCCATTTTCCTGCCTGTGCCCCCATATCCTTCCTGTGCCCCTATAATCCTGATGGCCCCCCTCGCCTCCCGGGGCCCCCCATTTTTCCCTGCCTGTCCCCATATATGCCGTGCCCCTAATCCCTCCTGTGGCCCCCATATCCCTCCCTCCCCCTTTTACTCCCCGGGGCCCCATATCCCTTTCCCATGGCCCCATAAAACTCCCGTGGCCCCCATATCCCTGCCGGGGCCCCCCCATAACTCCCTGTCCCCTATAGCTGCCTGTGGCCCCCATTACTGCCCGTGGCCCCATATCTCCCTGGGGCCCCCCTATCCCTGCCGGGCCCCCCCATTACTGCTGCGGCCTCCTATCCCTGCCTTGCCCCTTTGCCTGCCGTGGCCCCCATATACTGCCCTGGCCCCTTTTAAACTGCCTGTGGCCCCCAAATCCCCCCTGTGGCCCCCCATAACTCCCCGCGGCCTCCAACCCTGCCTTGCCCCATTTCCCTGCCTGTGCCCCCATATCCCTCCCTTTGGGGCCCCCCATATCCCGCCTGTGGCCCCCATTACTCCCTCAGTGACCCCATATACTCCTCGTCCCCTATATTCTGCCTCATGTTTCCCTTTTTTCCCCTAAAAAGCCCTGTTTGGTCTCATATACTGCCTGGGTGCCCCTATGTACCTGCCTGGGGCCCCCCATATATGCCTGTGCCCCCTTTAACTCCCTTTGGCCCCATATACCTCCTTTGGGGCCCCTAAATACCTCCCTGTGGCCCTAAATACCGCCTGTGCCCCCATATATCTGCCTGTGGCCCCATATACTGCTTCATTTCCCCTAATACTAACTGAGGGGACTCTATATCTAAAATTAAAGGATTGCTGGAAATGTGGGTTTCTAAGATATTTGTCCAAATCTGCAGGGACGATTTGGCCCGGGAGCAATAGCATAAAGGGGTGTGAACCGGATGGGAAGGGGGGGAAAGTAAACACCTAAACAAAAAAGACGTCCCCGGGTGAGTCACTAAATGTAACTGCAGTGTAACACTTAATTCTCAGACCCCTACTACAAAGTATCTACCCTATTTTGTCACTGTAGGCGGTGGATATTAATCAAGCCTGTGTACAGCTTTTTGGGGGTGCGTTCGGTCAGGGTCGGGCAGGATTATTTGACCCTTAAGGTAAATTTTTTTTGGGGTCTTGGTTTTGTAGGGGGGGTTTTAGAAAAATCACTTGTCTGGTAGATTGCCCATGTGTGGGGGATGTTTTGGTGCTTTTTAGGGGTTTTGTCAAATGAAGGTGAGAAGTTCTGAAAAAGTAAATTTGTCTTTGGTGTTTTTTTTCTGTACATGACTGCTTGGGAGATAAACGGATCTTTTGGGGGATGTCAAAAAATTAGTGACGGGCAAAAGGGTTTTTTCTCTTAAAAAAAACTCCGCGAAAATGTCGGTAAACCCCCGCCCTACCCAGAAAAACACAAAGGGCCCAGCCCCGATGTTTTAGGACCCTAGAACCCCCTGCTTTGGTGGAAAAGGGCACCCATACCTCTCTGACGTCGTCCCGGGGGAGTTGGCAACCCCACGGGGCCCCGGGTTTGACTAGACCGCGGGGGTTCACGCCAGCCCGCTTCACAGGGACCCCCCCGCCGTCCCCGCTAACAGCAGCAGGCCCCAAGATGGCGCTCTGTCTTCAAACCGGGGGCGCCCCCCCCTGTCTGCATCCGCGCTCGTTCCCTTTTTTTTTTTTGTTTTCTCCCCGCCTTCCCCAGACCCTCCCTCAGCATCCCATCACCCGGGGCAACCGTTCTCTCCACCTCCCGCTGACCCAGCTTAAAGTGGGGGCCTCCGGCGGCCCTAGTAGGGGCGCCGAGTGTGAAATTACATAGCCGCCATATGCCTCCGGGGATAAAATTTCCAGCTTCCTCTGGGCTATGATCCCCCTTTGCCCTTGATGGTGGATGCGGGGGGATTCAAGGGCGGGATGGCCAGTTTTCTCGGTTCAGAAGGCCCAGAGGACTCTTCTAAAACCGGGGCCAGACCCCCGCCCCCCGGAAGTCCAAAAATCCTAAATTTACTTTTGCCCCCCGAGTCTGAGAAAGCAAAAAGGTTTTTACCCAACCCAGATCTCTACTGCAACAAGGGGGTTTTTTGTCCCTCTTCAGTGCAGAGCAGAGCGATCTGGCTGTCTGTGTGGGGGCACGAGTGGGTCGGGGGGAAGACTCTCCTTAAGGGGGAGCACAGAACAAACGGGTTTTAGAGTTTTTTTTGCCGTTTTTGCCCCCTTAGCATCTGCATATACACATCCCCACCAGCCACCATACGCTCTCATGAAGAGGGACAAAAATCCTGAAACAGCGTTGTCTGAAGATGAGAGTACGGCTTGGCTAAAATACTTTTTGCTTTTTTTCCCCAAATCGGTGGGTCAAAAGCAAATTGAGATTTTTTAAAATCCAAAGGGGCGCTGTGGCTTTACTCCTTTCCCCTAATGCCTGTTATATCAGATGCTAAGTAGAGGGCGAAAAGGCAAAACAAACTCTACAAGCCCTTCGTTCGGGGGCTCTCCAAGGAAGATCTTCCCCCCAGAGCCACTCAGGGCCCCCCCACACAGACAGCCAGCATCGCCTGCTCTGCACTGAAGAGGGGCAAAAATCCCGAAACGCGTTTTCGCAGATGAGATATGGCTTGGCCCAAAAAACCCCTTTTGCTTTCTCAAGACCGGGGGTTAAAAGCAAAAATGAAATTTTTTACATCCTACGAGGGCGCTGTGGGGCCTCAGCCCCCTTTCCCAAAAAGTTTGACTTTTTACCTCTATACAGTCAAAGTTCACCGGAATCATATGCTTTATCTATCTGGCATCATGGAGAAATGGGGGGAGCGAAGATAGAGGAATTCCTGGGAAAACCAACACTACGTAACCTCTATACGGGGAAAGCTCACCCCGGAAACGTAGCTTCATCTGTCCAAAAAATCAATTGAAAGCGAACAGCGAGGCAGAGAGATCCCTGGGGTTCATTACGTGGCGGTAGGGTCCCCCTATAGCCCCCAGGGCCAGATACTTCTGGGCCCCGAGCACCTTTTACCAGTTTTATAAACTCATTTGAAAACAAAAGTCTTTGTAAACAAGGTTACGCAAACAACAGATTTTTTTTTTTCCAGTATAAGGCCCCCCCCCCCCGAATGGCCATTTTCAGAGGTTAAACCTGGCACTGGAAAAATCCATACCCATTTGAACATCCTGGTAATAGGCCCTGAAACACCTGCATTCCCCCTCGTTTCTCTCTAAACATTGTGGGGGATTTTAAATTTCTCACTAACAGGACTATGTAGTACGGGTACGCGTTTCCAACAAAATTATTGAAAACACGAAAAAAGAGCCTGTGTACGGTTATGTGGCAATAGCACCGTTTTCTCACTAAACATTTCCGGTGTTGGGAAAATTTACAGGACTTACGACTAGCTATTACCTATTTTCTTAAAGAGATAATGTCAATATGGAACCCCCGGGTGGTCATTTAATCCTTAGCACTAAAAGCCCCCCTTGACCACCCGAACCCATTTTTCATCTATTACAACCCCTTCCCCCAAGGGAATTTGGTTCAGGGGGAAAACCACACATTGCTATGGAGAAGGAAAAAATTTGTATGCAAATAATGAAATGCAAGCACAAACTATAGGAAAAATACCCTAAAATTTGCGTAAATCCCAAGATCAGATAACCCAGGAAAATTTAACCAATCCCACCACTTACCATTACTTTGTGTGATGTGATGAGGGCCATGAAAACTGTTATATGGGATTATAAATCTGGCTATGATCTGACAAGTTAAAGAAACACAACCCTAAAAACTCTTGGCATCCGGTGATTAATTAATAACAAATAAACTAGTCGTTTTATTCGCAAGATAGTTTTTCGATAAATTTGTATATTAAAATTTTATCTTCTAAGGCTCTACTGGATATTTTTTTGATTAGCTAAAAAAAATCTCCCTAAAGCCCTGCGCAATGCGCTACGGCAGGGATCCTCAAACGTAAAAGGGTTCCCCGACCCAGTTTTCATTTATAGATTTGGGGATGTCTTTGGGGATATGTGGACTTGTCTTTTGGGGGGGGGGGGGGTGTATCATATATCTGTGGATCTTTTTTATGGGAGGGGGGATATCTCGGTTATACTGGGCGCTTTCATCTTGGAGGGGTTTATTTGGTATATACTGTGGCTTGTTAGGAGGAAGTGTCTCAGTTATTTTTTTTAAAATTTCTACGGTGACATGGGGATGAGTGGCAAAAAACCCCGCAGGTATAAGATCACTTTAATGCCTAAATGGGGTTATTTGTACTTTTGATCATTTAGCAAGGATGTTATAAACTTGATTTTGGGTTTTTTGGCAGAACATTTGGGTTTGACTCTTTTATATTAGTTTTAAAGGGATTAATTTCAGATTGTGAAATCACATATGTTATTGTTATGCATTTTCTTTGTCAAATAATTATGTAACTTTTCCAGTGTATTCCAGGTATAAGATATTAGAACATATTTGCTCTTTGGCCCAAATAATTATTGGCTTTTCATCATGACAAAATAATTAACCTTATGCTTATTAAATAAGAAAGGAAGTTGGAAGAGTATATCTTTTTTATTGTGTAAATTCTTAGAAAAAACTGCGGAAAACAATTCCTAGAATTGATAGAACAGGTTATTAGATACAATTCTTTTTTAAGACAAATATTTATCAAGCGTTAGGGAGGAGATAATTAATTCCAGACATTGTGATGCAATTTTTGCTATATATTCTCTTCTCAGCAATAATAAAGTCAGTCTCTGATACACAACTCATTAGTGATGTGTGGGTCATTTACTCCAGGCCTCTGGGGGGGAAGGGGCTCGTTATGTAAATTCGTAATGCCATAGTCGGTATATACTGTGCACTCTAGCCCAAAAGGGGGCGGTTGTCTCGGTTTTATTTTACACTCATCTTGGGGGGATGGGGGGTATATAGTGCGCTTTTGTCAATGGGGGTTATTTGTTATTGGGATTATTAAATTTTTTTGGGTGCACATTTGGATTAAAAATTAGGGGGACATTTAAAACGTTAGCAGTAAGACGTCTTTGTTGCCTGCAAACAATAAAGGGTCATAGCAACCAATCAGCACCCCCTTTTATTTCATATAGTGCGCTGAAAAAATGAAAGGGACTCTGATTGGTTCTATGGGCAAAAAAGAAAAAACTTAGACTAGCAGTTTTTATACATGAGGCCCTATGTGATATATAATTTAGCAACTTTGCTCTTAAATTTATTATTTAATGAAATATTTTTCCATTCACAGTATTGTCATTGTAATCACAAGTATTATACTCTTATTTTTTTCATTATTTAAAAAAAGGTTTTTTGAAGATCATAAGTGATAAATGACAATGTACAATTATCATATAGACAAAAGGACTATAACAATAGTACAGTAATACTGTAACGGTATGTTACAGATAGCACAAACATATTATCGGTGACATGAGGATGAGTGGCAAAAAGCCAGCAGGTATAAGCATCACTTTATATAGCAGCTACAATGGGGTTAATTTGTACTTTTGTCTCATTCTAGCAAGGTTTATATAATTGATGTGGGTTATTGGTATAACATTTGGGTTTGACTCATTTTAATATTAGTTTTAAAAGGATTAATTTCAGATTGTGAAATCACAGATGTTATTGTTATGCATTTTCTGTGTCAAAGTTAAAGTAAAAAAAAAGTTTTAAAGTGTAAGAAAAATAAAAAAGTATTAAACGTTCAAATCACCCCACTTTTGCCATTTTACAAATAAAAACATAAAATAATAAAAAAGTTACATATATTAGGTATCTCCGCATCCGAAAAAGTCTTTAAAATATATTAAAATAAAACATCATTTATCCTGTACACTGAACACCGTAGAAGAAAAAAAAATTCTAAACGCCAAAATTGCATTTTTTTGTCATTTCACGTCCCATAAAAATTGGAATAAAATTGATCAAAAAAGTTGCATGCATTACAAACTGCTATGGGATAGTGGGCCAGGCTCACTGTGTTTTTCAAGTAAAATACCATGCATGACAGTTGTGAAATGTTCCATTGTGTTCTGCTGTTTGGCCAAAAGATACCCCTATTTTCGGTTTCTGGTATATGTAAATGAGAGACATGGTATAAGACTTAATGCTATCTACAATACATGGTATAAGACTGGCACATGGCTCCAGCCATTTTGAGAAGCTGCTGAGACTCAGAGGAGAGCAGAAAGAGACAGTACCTGCACAAGAAATGACTCAGCTTTCCCAGATTCTGCCAGGCTTGGGACTCGCGTTCCAGAGACTTAGGAGAGCCTGATTGCCTACACGGATGTTGTTCCCCGAGTGAGAGCCTGGACGAAAAGGACAAGCTACCAAGATAGAGAGGAACGTCTGCAGCCGGACCATCCACTTCATCCACGAGGAATTGCACCGGAGGACAGGAATTGCTGGCCATCTTTAAGGTACCTCAGCGGATGCGTGCACGCCAACGAGCTCAGATCTGTGAGAAGGCCTGCTACTAGTTTAGTTAGGTTAGGTTCAGTTACAGGCCAAAGGAGGGTTACCCAACTACACCTTCCTGTTCAGGACTTGGAAAAAGGGTTTGTTATCCCATCGTTATCCACGTGGACCGGTTCATCTGTGAGAGAAAGTTTGTGTCGCAGGTGTATTTGGGAGGGTAGCGGGTGAATCCATTTAAGCTGTGTAAGCTGCTGTGCTGCACCACGAGCCCCTGTGACCGCCACCACACACAATTGTTCCCGTTAGTACTTACGGTATTAAAAGGTAAGGGGTTATCGGCCTTTCCGAACCCCACGGGTAGGTAAAGTTATCAGGAACCCAGAGGATACACTCCTGGTGGCGCACTGGGCAGCACAGGGGCCCAAGATATATATTTGTACACTTGTGTTTGGGGTTATTGTTTACCATCCTGTTCTAGAAAGTTCAGTAAAGCAAACCACTGTTGAGCTTGTGTTGGAGTCGTTTTCTTCGTCCGTGTCTTCGCTGTATTCCGGTAAGCCTGCCTCGGTACTCGACTTAAACTGCCAGAAATAAAAAGTCACTTCAGCCCGCAAAAAATGCACCCTCACTCACATCCGTAGGTGTTAGCACAAAAAGTATGTTTGTTTCACATTTTGCCCTCTTAGAATTTTTTTGCTGTTTCCCAGTATGTTCTATGGTAATATGAATAACACAATTAGAAAGTACATCTTGTCCCGCATAATAAAATAATAAAAGTCCTCATATGTCTATGTAGATGGAAAAATAAAAAAGTTATGGCTTTCAGAAGGCGATTGTCAGGACCGCTCAGCGAGTGGGGAGTGGATCCTCTGGCGAGGAGTTGGCGTACTCTACGCCGGGGAGCGGAGTCTAAGGGTCCCCTTGTCTTCACCAGAGCCCGCCGCAAGGCAAGACAGACTTTTCCGTGGGGAATCCCCCAGGTCACTACCCCCGACGTAGGACCCAGTGGTGACAGCCGAAGCAGGTAGCGTAGACTCAGGGCCGACCGGAGCGGGGAACTGGAATAGACTGGATACCGGAGCGTAGAGCTGGAGTAGGCAGGAATGGCAAGGCAGGAACGGAAACGTAACACTAACGAAACCGTCAGAGAATATCCTAAGGAGCGCACAGTGACATCACTAAGGCAGGGACACCAACAACTGGGCGCCGACGGCAGGAAGTGGGAATCCCTATAAAGTCCGTGCCCCAAGGCCATAGGTGGAAAGGGAACACCTGTTGAGAGACTGCAGCACGCCGCTGGAGGAGGAAGCAGGACGCGGCTAGGTGAGTAGAAGAGCATGCCGAGGGTGGCTGTACCTGGGGTCAGGCGCACAGGAGGCGCCGGGGGCCGGGAGGCGCGAGTGGCCGCGGTCTGGGCGTCGGACCGCAGCGTGCGGCGTTACAGTACCCCCCCTTAGGGCCCCTCCTTCCAGAAAACCGGAGTCTGTGAAAACGTTGGATAAGAGTGGGAGCATTGATGTTTTCTTGAGGCTCCCAGGTAGTGTTGAGCGATTGCGTTGGCTATCGAGATCGATCGATAGTCGATAGTCGGCCGCTATCGATAAGGTTTTTCGATAGTGAGCGTCGATTATGAGCGATGACCATTAAAGTCTATGGGAGAGCAACAACACCTTTCATTCTTACACCAAAACAAGGCTGGAGAAGCTGAAATTAACATCCACAACAGTAAAATGGATACTTGATACATATTAGGCAACACACTTAGTTTATAAAATTCACAGAAAAAATTCACAGACAATTAAATATCACTGTCTTGACCCTTAAACCTGCATCACCCACAAATTAAAAAGTGCCAGAAGGCAGTATGATTTGAACCATCATGTTAATTGAACTGGACATTGAATATCCCTGTCCTGGAACGCAGCATGAGCCCCAAACCTGCATGACCCCCAGATTTAAAAAGTGCCGCAAAAAGGAGTCTTTCAACCACCATTTTAGTTTCACTGGACATTGACTATACCTGTCCTGGACCGCAGAATGAACATTAAACCTGTCTGACCCCCAGATTAAAAAGTGCCGGGAAAAGGAGTCTGTTATGTCTGTATCTGTTATGTTTTCGTATAATATACGGTATTTTTTTGCACCTTTCAAGTCACGTGTGGTGAATATAGAATTGCTGTTTTAAGATTTACGTAGATGCTGCGTCAATGAACAATGCTGGTTGTGAAAAAGTAAAAAAACCCTTAACTGTTTTTTTTTGTTATAATAAACGTTATTTTTGCACCTTTCAATTCACCTGTGGTGAATATAGAATTGCTGTTTTAAATTTACGTAGATGCTGCGTCAATGAACAATGCTGGGTGCGCAAAAGTCAAAAAACACATAATGTTATGTTTTGGTATAATAAACGGTATTTTTTGCACCTTTCAATTCCTGTGGTGAATATAAATTGCTGTTTTAAGATTTACGTAGATGCTGCGTCAATGAAATATGCTGGGTGCGCAAAAGTCAAAAAACACGTAACTGTTATGTTTTGGTATAATAAACGATATTTTTTGCACATTCATGTCACCTGTGGTGAATATAGAATTGCGTTTTAAGATTTACGTAGATGCTGCGTCAATGAACAATGCTGGGTACGCAAAATAAAAAAAACACGTAACTGTGATGTTTTCGTACGATACACGGGTATTTTTGGCAACAACAAACCTGTGCTGACTACAAGAGTTCTGGATTGTAATTTAACTGCAAGGTGGATATATCAACAGTCACAGGTGTAATGGGTAAAATTGAAAATGAACACCTATTTAAAATGTAATACTGATAATAAAAGTGGAGTTTTGCAGCTAACAAAGGGGACCTGCAGTTACTAGAAAGATGTGTATCCAATATAAGTTCAGGCTGCCAATATCCAGGAAATATTTCAATAGCAAACTGTTAATAATAAAGATATTCCACTACAATGTCTACACTAAGTCTTGGTGAACTTTATCCAGTGTAGATAGAGCTTGTCTGTGTTCGCCCGCGGGGGCCCTACTCCCCCCCCCCGCTCCCACCGCCGTGAATTTACCGCGGTAGTTGCTGCTTTAAAATTCTCTAGCTAACTACATAAAATCTTCAAATCTCTAATCTAACTAAATTGGAAGGATCACAGCTAAGAGTAGAGGTTTCTCTGTGCAGAAAGACTAATTTCGCTGAGCTGTTTGGCCACAGGCAGAGCGCACGTCCTATCCCTATGAGACGCTGAGAGACACTGAGGCTGAACAGGAAACGCTGTTCTATGTAAAACGAGGTCAAGTGATTTTTCCAGCCAATCGCAACCATGCACACCCCAGTCATGACGGTGCACACACTCTCACCCTGCTCTATTCTGTAATCTGATTTGCGGGGCCGCCAAAATCACAGCAAGCCACGAAAAAGGCGAGATCTTAATAGAAGATGCACAGATTTTAACCTTAATTATCGCATGATCTGGAAATTTCGATCACCATAAAAACCTTGCCGATTTCAACTTTGTCGATAAAAATCGCTCAACACTACTCCCAGGACCTCTCCTCGGACCCGAAACTCTTCCAATCCACGAGGTAGTAGGTTTTGCCTCTGGAATGCTTTATGTCCAGGATTTCCTTTACTTTGTAGATATCTTCGGTATTAGGAAGTGCGGCAACAGGAACCACCTTGTGCGAATACTGATTGAGAATCACCAGTTTCAGGAGAGACACGTGAAATGAATTGGGGATGCGGAGGGAGGGAGGCGGAGTTTTTAGGACACCGGGTTGATCTGTCGTAGAACGCTAAAAGGACCAAGATAACGTGGCGCAAATTTCAAACTAGGCACTCGGAGGAGGATGTGCTTGGAGGAGAGCCAAACTTTATTCCCAGGTTGGTATGTAGGGGGCGCTCTGTGTTTCTTGTTCGCTTGTGCCTTGAATCGGGTGGAAGCGCGACACAAATTTTGACGGGTGAGTTGCCGAATTTGAGAAAAGTCTCGTACTAGGGTGTTGGCAGCAGGAACTTCCGAAGAGGCAAAAAGTGGCAGAGGAAGACGAGGATGTTGACCAAACACCACATAGAAAGGAGACTCCCCCGAGGACTCTCTAGAATGATTGTTGTAGGCGAACTCTGCCCAGGGAAGCAGAGAGACCCAATCGTCTTGCCGAGCTGAAATAAATTGGTGCAGGTAGTTCACCAGGACATGGTTGAGCTGCTCCACTTGGCCATTGGACTGTGGGTGATAGGCAGAAGAGAAGTCCAATTTAATTCCCAGCAAAGAACACAAAGCACACCAGAAGCGAGAGGTGAATTGCACTCCTCTATCAGAGACGATGTTAGAAGGCATCTCATGTAAACGGAAGATGTGCTGCACGAACAATGAAGCCAGCTGCGGAGCCGAAGGAGGATTTGGCAGCGGAGGAAAATCTGCCATCTTGGAGAATCGGCCCAGACAACCGAACACCACTTTGAGGGCGGAAGATCAGTCACAAAGTCCTTAGCGATGTGGCTCCATGGTACTTCGGGCACCGGTAAAGGCAACAGGAAACCAGCAGGTCGGAGACAAGAACTCTTACTCCAGGCACAGTTAAGGCAAGCGGACACAAACTCCTTGACGTCCTGCGTGAGGGAGGGCCACCAATAGTGACGTGCGATAAGGTGGAGAGATTTACAATACCCAGCATGGCTGGCCACTTTGGAAGCATGACCTCAGGACAGAATGCGTTTCCTCAAGGCGGGGCGCACGAATGTCCTACCATGTGGAATTTCTCGCAACTTTACAGGCGCAACATGGACGAGACATTCAGGAGGGATCAGGTACTCCGAGTCAGAGGCATCTGTGGCCCGGGACAGAGCATCAGCCTTGAGGTTTTTTTGCGGCAGGCCGGAAATGGAGAATGAAGTTGAAATGAGAAAAGAATATTGAACAGCGAGCCGGGCAAGCATTCAACCATTGAGCAGTCTGGAGGTAAAGCAGATTCTTGTGATCCGTGTAAATGGTCACAGGATGCCGCCATTCGCCCAAGGCCAGTTTAATCGCCAGCAGTTCCCTGTCCCCGATGGAGTAGTTTTTCTCGGCAGGCGAGAAGGTCTTAGAGAAGAAACCACAGGTAACGAGTTTGCCGTTGCCATTTCTTTGCAAAAGGAAGGATCCAGCTCCTACCGAAGAGGCATCGACTTCCGGAAAAAGGGTCTCTCCGGATCCGGGCGATGAAGAACAGAGGTGGAGGCAAAGGCTGATTTTAACTGAGCAAAGGCTTCTTATGCCTCCGAGGTCCATAGACGAGGGTTACTGCCTTTCTCGGTGAGAGTGACAATAAGAGCTATGAGAGTGGAGAAATGCGGAATAAATCGGCGGTAGTAATTGGAGAAACCGATGAACCGCTGGATAGCTCGGAGACCGACAGGGCGTGGCCAGTTTAATACTGCCGAAGACTTTTCTGGATCCATTAGAAGACCTTGTGCAGAGATAATTTACCCCAGGAAAGGCAAACTGGTCCGTTCAAATAGACACTTCTCCAACATGGCACAGAGGTGGTTCTGTCTAAGGCGAGACAGTACCAGACGAACATGAGCCCGATGGGATTTAAGATCCGGAGAGTAGATTAAGATGTCGTCCAGATAGACTAGGACACAGTGGTAGAGGAGGTCTCGGAAGATGTCATTCACGAACTCTTGGAATACAGCGGGGGCATTGCAAAAGCCAAATGGCATAACCAGATATTCGTAATGGCCATCCTGGGTGTTAAAAGTGGTCTTCCACTCATCCCCCTTGCGTATTCGGATCAGATTGTAGACGCCTCGAAGATCGAGTTTGGAGAAGACTGTGGCACCCCGGATCCTATCGAAGAGTTCGGAAATCAATGGCAGTGGGTAATGATTCTTGATAGTGATCTTATTGAGACCTCGATAGTCTATGCAAGGCCGCAAAGACCCATCCTTCTTCTAGACAAAAAAGAAGCTGGCCCCGCGTGAGATGAGTGTACCCTTTGTCAGGTCGAGACAAAGGGTACACTCTACCCCGGGGAGGAGTGGAACCTGGCTACAGCTCGATATGGCAATCGTAAGGCCGATGAGGAGGGAGAAACCAACTAAACGTGGATAACGTGGTACAGAAATGCAGGTAGAGTGGCACCGGGTGCCCCAACGAGTGACTTCATCCATTTTCCAGTCGATGTTAGGACTATGATCACGCAGCCAAGGGAGCCCCAGGAGAAGCGTACTAGAGGAGCATGGTAGCACAAGGAAGGAAATTTTCTCCTGGAGTAGCACTCCCACACGCAAATTTAGGGGTTGCGTGCGGTACCGGATGGTGCAGGAGAGAACTTCTCCATTCACGGATGAGACAGAGAGGGGTTTGACCAAGGGAACCACCGGCAGCCGGTACCTGTCTATGATGGCAGGATGGATGAAGTTGCCCACCGGAGTCCACAAAGACGGCAACTTGAAGACTGGAACCGGAGGGAAGAGTTAGACTGACCGACACGGCACAATGGTGGAGAGGAGAGTTCCGTGCCAAGGTTCGCCTCTCCCACGAAGCCTAGGCTCTGTAGTTTCCCGGACAAAGTGGGCACCACAGTGGAAGCAGAGCCCTTGGTTACACCTGCGAGTCTTCTCCTCCAACAGGTGGGCCCTGTCGACTTGCATGGGCTCTTTTCGATTGGACACAGAGATAAGCTGCAGAGGACACTGTAAGACGGGTGCAAGACGAGGACTCCTACGAGGGTGATAACTCTCCCATTGAAGCCGAATAGAAATGTGGGTGGCCAAGGTGATGAGGTCGTCCAGGCTGGTAGGCAGACCATGCCCCGCTAGTTCATCCTTAATACGACCCGCCAACCCCTCCCAGAAGGTTGCGACCAGGGTCTCGTTGTTCCAGGACAATTCAGAGGATAAAGTCCGGAACTGTACAGCGTACTGTTCCACCGAGGAGTCGCCATGTCGGAGTCGAAGAAGGGAAAAGGCAGCGGAGGAGGCTCGTCCCGGCTCTTCAAACACCTTGCGGAATGCTGCCAGAAAGTTGGCTAGATTGGCCATCAGCAGATCTCCACGTTCCCACAGAGGTGTCACCCAGGCCAGTGCTTCACCGGAGAGGAGAGAAATAATGAAGGCCACTTTTGCCCAGTCAGTAGCAGATCAGAAGTGGATCGTGCACTGGTTCAGAAAACCTCGGCAGGTCTTGGGATCCCCATAGTAGCAAGGTGGCAAAGGCAGGTGCAGGGAGGAACCTCTGGATGCTGCAGGAGCGGGAACCGGAACGGAGAAAGGTGCCGGAGCATGGGCCATAGGTGCTTCTGGGAGATGAGCGCCAGATTCTGGAGCATCATGAAGAGCAGCTCTTGACGGGCGCCTTGGCGCAAGATTTCAGCCACGAGGCTCTCGGTGTCTGGTAGCGGTTGATCGGCAGGATCCATGGCCCAGTTGTATTGTCAGGACCGCTCAGCAAGCGGGGAGTCTTCACCGGAGCCCGCCGCAAGGCAGGACGGGCTTTGCCGCAGGGAATCCCTCCAGGACTCTACCCGCCGACGTGAGGGACCATGGTGAACAGAGCTCGAAGCAGTAGCGTAGACTCAGGCCGACTGGGAGCGTAGGAACTGGAATAGCTGGACACCGAAGCGTAGAGCCGAATTAGGCAGGACTGGCTAAGCAGGAACTGGCAAGGGCAGGAACGGCAAGGCACGAACGAAACGTAACCTAACTAAACTGTCAGAGAATATCCTAAGGAACGACAAACAAAAATTACATCACAAAGTCAGGGACAAACCAACAACTGAGCGCTCGAGACGTTGGGAAGGGGGTATCGCCGTATAAAGCCCGTGCCCCCAGGCCAATGAGGTGGAAAGGGAACACCCTGTTGAGTTACTGGCCCTTTAAATCTAAGAAGGTTGGCTTCTGCTGCGCCAGCTGCCCTAGTGGCCGGCCGGAGAGTGGAGAGCAGAAGCAGAGTCTGCAGCACGCCGCCGGAGGAGGAAGCAGCGATTGCGGCTCAGGTGAGTAGAAGGGTGGCTGTACCTGGGGTTGGGTGCCTGATCCGGTGCACGGGAGGCGTCGGGGGCCGGGAGGCACGAGTGGCCGTGTTTGGGTGTCGGACCGCAGCGTGCGGCGTTACAGTGATGAGGAAAAAAATTAAAGCCATATTATTATGACCATCTGTCAGGAAGGGGTTAAAGTGGTCTACCTGTAACCAGCAGTAATAGTTACATAGTTTATAAGGCCAAAAAAAAGACAAGACGTCCATCCAGTTCAGCCTGTTGTGCTAAAGTGTTGATCCAGAGGAAGGCAAAAAACCCCGAAATGAGGGTTAGAAGCCAATTGTCTCAAGTTAGGAAAAATTCCTTCCCGACTCCAATCTTGCAATCGGAAAAAAGCTGGGATCAACGATACCCTTCCCATAATCCTAGAGCAGCTATAACATGTTATATTATAACACTCCAGAAATGGCATTCAATCCCAAACCTTTTTGAACCTGTTAAATGAAATTCACATTAACAAGTTCCTCTGGCAGAGAGTTCCACAGTCTCACTTGCTCAAACAGTAAATAATCCTTGATCTATGTTTACGTAGGAACTTTCCGTTCCTCAAAGACGTAGAGGATGCCCTCCTTGTTCTAGATTATCATCCTGGGTATAAATAAATTTTGGGAGAGATCATCAATATTGACCTTTGATGTATTTTAAACATTTTAATTGATGTCCCCCCTTAGCCGTCTTTTCTCTAAACTGAAATAACCCCTAATCTTGCTAATTTTCTGGGTTATTTAGTCCACCCAGTCCATTTATTATTTTTTGTTGGCCCGCCTTTGTACCTGTTCAAGCTCTACAATGTCTTTCTGTTCACTGGTGCCCAAAACTGTACCACAATATTCCATGTGTGGTCCTAAAAACCAGTGACTAGTAACAGTAAACCAGTGTAATGGTAGAATTTCTCATCATGTGCATGCTAATGCCCCTTTTAATACACCCCTTGATCCTGTTTGTCTTGGCAGCTGCCTGTCTGACACTGGCTGCTGCTACAAATAAAGTTTACTGTCCACCAGGATTCCTTCCCAATCCTTCTCCATGTCACTTTTACCCATCGCGTTTTTTTTTTCCATTTTAACATGTAATCATGTTATGGAATTTTCCTCCCCAATGTAACGGCAGTGGGTAGGTGGGATCCGCTGGGCCGACCGCAAAGCGGATGGTGGGAAGCCCACGCCAGGAACGGAATCTAAGTAGAACCCGGTTTGTCACCCGAAGCCCCGCCGCAAAGCGGGATGGACTTCTGCGTGCGGGAGAACTACCATGTCGTTTTCCCCACTGGCGGGACGTTGCTTTTGCAGGTGGGAGCCAAGGAAAAGCGTGGTAGCAGAATCGCGAGGCTGAGCTTAGTCAGGGACATGCAATAGTTCGAGGATCAGTGCGGCAGAGGTACTTGGTTCAGGAACAGGAGCGAGAGCGGATATGTGTACACTGTAGAGCAAACCAGGAACAGAACTTCTCTAAAGGCTCAGGAGGCCCACTAAAGATCCGGCATAGGCTGCCGGAGGAGACCAATATATAGGGTCAGTGACCGGCAAAACCAGCCAATTACCGGCGCACTGGCTCTTTAAAGAGAAGAGTATGACAGTAGTCAGAGCGGGGATCGGGTAAGTTATTATTCACCAGTCGGACAGCGCGCCCGAACGGGACCGGGTCCACGGACCGTGCCGCCACTCTTCTCCTCTGCACACGGAGAGGGGGGCCGGGGAGCGAGCGCGCCCGCAGATCCCGGGGAACGGTCTGCGCGCCCGCTCCGTTACATGATACCCCCCCTTTAGTAGTACCTCCCCCCCCCCCCCCCCCCCCCCCGTCTATCCCAGACCCGGAGGAACCTCATAACAAGTTGATGGTCCAGAATGTTGTCCCACCTTCACACCACGACTTTCTCGGTGGGCCCGAAACCTTTCCAGCTCGATTAGAAAGTATCGCTTATTCCAAGATCTCGCTTCACAGCGGAATGACATTATAGCATCCGCCAGCCTGTGGAAGGAGGAGCAGCCTTACGAGAAAAACGTTTAAGTGACCAGGGGGTTTGAGAAGTGACACATGAAAGGAGTTCGGGATGCCTGGAGGCGGGAGCCGGAGTTTAGAGGCCCCCGGGTTTAGACGTCTGAGCACCTCCAAAGGGACCTAAACGTAGCGGGGACCCAATTTATAGCTTGGGAATCTTAAGCCCTGAACATATTTGGCAGACAGCCAACTTTAATCGCCAGGTGGGGAAGAAAAATAGGAGGGAGGACTCCTTCTTTTATCCGCCTGAGCTTTCATGCTCCGAAGCACGGAGCAAAGACTGGCGGGTCAGGGCCCAAATATAGTGCTTCAAAGTCGCGACCGTGTATCCGCAGCAGGGACTGTCGGACTGAGCGGGCAGTTATGTGAGAGGAGGGGCGGGGGAAATGGCAGCGAGGCCGAACCCCCCCGCCGACTCGGAATCTAGGGAATTGTAGGAAAATTCTGCCCATTGGTAGTAGATCAGCCCAGTCATTCTGACAGTCGCCTCGAGACAAAGTGTCCAAGTAGGTCCCCAGGACCTGGTTAACACCTTTCTACTTGCGCATTAGTCTGTGGGATTATAGGCCGAAGATAAATCGAGGCTTAACCGTGAAGGCAGGGAACAGAGGGTGGCTCCTCCAGAATTTGAGACAAACTCCTTGGACTCCGGCGGTCGAGGACAATACTGCAGAGGCAACCCGTGTAGGCGAAAGGATGTGGGTGAAAAAATAGGTTAGGCCATGCGCGGGCCGAGGGCAGACCTCGTCATTGGAAAAGTGAGCCATCTTAGAAAAACGATCTGTAAGCTACCCAGATCACGGTGGTTTACCAGAGGGTGATGGGGGAAGACGGTTATAAAAACCATCGCCACATCGACCCAGGGGGCTAGTAGGATGGGCAGGGGAAGCAGGAGCCCGACTGGCCTGTGACGAGTGTGTTTTTGTTAGCATGGCACAGGGGTACGAGGCTCAACAAATTCTTTAAAACGTCCTTAGCGAGGTTCCCCGTCCACTAGTAAACCAGTGAGATAAGGAGATGGTGTTTTAAGGCGCTCGGGGTTGTCCAGTCCACCAATGAGCATGCCCCCCGACTTCAGGATCTGTCTGCGGTTTGGCGGGGCCCTCTATGTCTTCCCAGAGTGCGGGACATGCCGGAGGTCCAACCGGGGCTGAAGGACAAGACGCTCCGGAGTATTAAGTGCGCCGGGGATGTTTCCTCTCTGACCACACAGAAGCCCGCAGAGCAACGCATTCCGCTTTCAACAATCTTCTCCGCCGTACGGAAGTGGATCAGGAAAATCAAATCGGGAGAAAAAGAGGGACTCATTCTACTTGGCGTGGATTTGATCACTAGGCCGACTGTGAGGTACTGTAGGGTTTTAGTGGTCAGGAGTAGATACTGATGGGATGCCGAGCACCCTCCAGTAGAGATAACGCCAAGCCTCCAGGGCCTAGCTTGATTGCTAACAACTCCCTAACGTCCGTTCTCCCGATCGAATAGTTTCCTTTTCCGCTGGTGAGAAAGTTTTGGGAAAAGAACCCTCAGGTGACCGTTCTCCCTGTATTGTCCCTTTTGCGTGAGAACCGCAACCGTCCCCGACACGACGAGGGGGCTCCACTTCAATGTGCAACGGCTTAGTAGGGTCCGGCCGTGGAACAGATATAAGCGAGGCGAAGGCAGACTTCAACCTCGAGAATGCTTCCTTGGCCTCGGGTGGCCAGCTTCGCAGGTTAGCGTTCTTTTTCATGAGCGCCACAATGGGTGCCACCCGTGTGGAGAATTGTGGGATGAATTTTGCCGGTAATAATTACAGAATCCCAGAAGGCGTTTTATAGCCCGAAGACACAAACAGTGGCGATGCCATTGCAGGACGGTCAGACAGCTTTTATCTGGGTCCCTTCGCAACCTTGGTCCGAGATAATTATATCCCAAGAATTGCAGACTGGTCTGATGAAGATATGCCTTCAACTTTCCCAACTTGGAGCGTATAGGGCGTTTGGCCCTGAGGCGTCGCTCAGAACCTGGCGGCATGAACAACTGTGGGTCTCCAAGTCAGAAGAGTATACTCAAGAGTGTCTTCCAGATACACTATACGACACACGTTTACAAGAGATCCTGAAGATGTCTGTTCACTGAATTCCTGTAAGAAAACGGCTGGCGTTAGCAAAAAGGGCCGAATGGCATGACCAAGTATTTCGAAGGAGTGCCCGCCCTTGGTGTGTTAAAAGCCTGTCTTCCACTCATATCGCCCTGCAGTATGCGGAATGAGATTAAGGGCTTCCCCTTAAGTCCAATTTGGAGAGAGATCTTCGCAACACCCGGTAGGCGATTCAGAGAGCTCATATCAATGCAGAGGATACTGGATTCTAACGAATTGTGGATCGATATTAAGACCCCGATAATTCAATGCAGGGTCGCAGGGTAACCGTCCTTCTTTCCCACGAAGAAGAATCCCCGTCCCCCGCGGAAGAGGAGGATTTCCGTATGAACCCCCTTCTGGAGTTTTCCCGGATATATTCGGACTATCATGATACTCGTGAAAGGACAAGGGATAGACACGGCCCCGGGCGGACTGGTACCTGGCCAGTAGATCGATCGGGCTGTCATAAGGTCGATGAGGAGGAAGGAATCCACCGGCTCTGACTCGCGCAAAGACTCGGTGAAACTCCGCCTGGTAATTTCGGCTGGCAGGCCGGCTCAATGGTTCGCGGGGGGCCGTGCGATTTACGCTAAACACCGGTGCAGGTGTTCACCAACAATCTGCTCAGGCATGCGTGGGCCCAGCAGTGACTTCACCCCGACCGTCCATTCTAGCGTAGGAGGAGTGGAGTCGTAAACCACGGAAGTCCGAGAAAATGCGCCGAATGAAGAACGTGGCAGGAAATAGAAGGCGGATGTTTCTCCTTGGCTTGGTGATGAACTTGTATAGTTGTTCGCTTAGCAGCTCCCTCGACCGAGAGAATGGACCAGGGGTTTTTTCCAACCGGACGCATCCACCGGAAGACGGTACTGCGACACCAAGGAGCGATGAATAAAGTTCCCGGGCCTAGCCAGAGTCCAAGAAGGGCGGAGGTCCGGAATGTGAGACCAGCATCAGTCCTGACTTGGAACAGTGCATGCATCAGCCGTGGAGAGGAGGAATTTGAATCCAACCCAGGGAACGCCTCTCCCACGAACCCTAGGTTCGGAGTTACCCGAAGTTTTGGAGACGTTGGGGACAATCCTCCGGACATGCTCAGACTGCACAGTAGAGGCACAAGTTGCCAGACCGACGTAGAAAGTCCCAGTTCTGGTATTCTGATAAGAGTACCTTGTCGACCTGCATGGGCTTCACTCAATAGGGAGTGGTGCGGGTTGCGTAGGTTGTCTCTGGAACAACTGGGAGCCAAGACAAGGATACCGCGAGTGGACGTGCTTCCATCTCGTTCTTGCCGGGAGCACCTCCTCTGTCTCTCGGCGAACGCACTGTCAATGCAAGTAGCCACTGAATTAACACACGCAGAGAGAGGACGGTATGTCTCTTGCGGCCAGAGCACATCCTTAATCCCACTCGAGGAGCACCCCCCTTTTAAAGGTAGCGCACAGGCAGCTCGTTCCAGGTAACTCTGAGGCAATGATCGGAACTGCACTGCGTAGTCTCTCCACTACGAGTCACCCTGGCATGGAGTGAGGAGGGCAAAGTCTTCAGCGGAGGATGCCCTGGGCTGGTCCTCAAAAAACTCTGACGTCACTCTTGGAGGAAGGCCTGCATATCCATTGTCACAGGGTCCGTTACCCGATCCCACATATGGTGTGCCCATGCTAAGGCCTTCCGGAAAGCAGGCTGACCACGAATAGCCACTTTAAACAAAAAAAAAACGCTCCCGTAGGAACTTTCCGCGCGTTAATTCTATGTGCATTGATCACTGGTGATGAAGCCTCGGGCACTGCTTGGAGTCCCCTTCAAACTTGGACGGTAGAGGTACCGAAGCTAGGGCCCAGCCGGTTGCGGCCGGGGAGACGAGGCGGTGTAGTCACGGATGGAAGTTTGCTGTTCGCCAGAGTTGCTGTAAAGCAGTGACGGTCCACAGGTCCAACAGCAGAGCCTGTTGCACAATAATGTACAGTGACAGTTGCGCGACGACTGCAGCAAGGCCGCATCACCAGGCATAAGGGCACGCTTGGAGGGATCCATGCCGAATTCTTAAATGTAGACGCCTGTGGTGGTGGATCCGCTGGGGCCACCGCAACGATGGGGGAAGCTCCACGCCATGGAAACGGAATTCTAAGTAGAACCCCGGTTTTCACCAGACCCGCCGCAAGCGGTGATGTGACTTGCTAGCGGCGGAGAACTACCAGGTCGTTTCCTCCACAGCCTGGACTTGCTTGCGGTGTAGCCAAGTGACAAGCGTTGTACAGAATCGTGAGGCTGAGGGTAGTCTGGGGAAGGCAATAGGTTCATGGACAGGCGGCAAGAGTACTGGTAAGGAAATCAGTACAGACGGTCTGGTACAAGGTAGAGGCAAAAAACAAGGAACAAGACGCTTTCTCTAAAGCTCGAGTGAGGCACTGAAAGATCCGCAGAGGGCTGCCCGAGGAAGGAGCCAATCTATAGGGTCATTAGACCGGGCAACCAGTCCAAATAACGGCGCACTGGCCCGTTAAGAAGATGAGACTGGCGCGCCGCGCGCCTTAGAGGAACGGGGAGCGCGCCCTGAACGCGCCAGTAGATGAGCGCTGCCTGGAGTCAGGAGCGGGGTCGGGTATTATTATGCACCGCGGGGACAGCTCCGGCACCACGGACCTTGGCCACGAGACCTGCGGCCACTTTCGCGCTGCCGCGAGGCACACGAAAGGGGGCCGGGGAGCGAGCGCGCCCCGCAGTCCCGGAATTGTGTCTGCGGCGCCGCTCGTTACAGCCCATGTGCATAACACTTGCATTTATCTGTTTAAACCTCATCTCCATTCTCGCTGCCCAGGCCTCCAACTTAAACCAACCCCTTTGGTAATAACAACTATATCCTCTATTAACACATTATATTTTTAATAATTCGCCTGGATTTGCCGTACTAAAATATAAATGTGTAGGGGCTTGTAACGGGTTGTAGTGCGATACGCCTCCAGCACGCCCCCACACCCACCTCAGCTTCAGCGCATTACAAGTGCCGTGGTGAAAGCTTTGTAATCGCCTTGAATATTGAAGTGGCGTCTGTTTAAATTAGAGCAATACGGGGGCTGGTGGCCATTTTTTTCAGACAGGAGAAGAATTCCAAACTTCTGGTGCAACCCCGTTCATACAGGTCGTCCTATAACTCCAAACATAGATACATAATGGTCTAATCGTCTATGGCCCATATGTGGTAGAGAGAGAAACAGAGAGAGAAAAAAACGGGGGACAAAGAGTTGAGGGGTAAACAAAGAGACGTGCATCTCTCTCTGTGGTCGCTGCAGGTTACAATTGAAAAACAGGAGGGAAATGGACGAAGTAGAGCCTAAACCACCAATTTATAATTTAGGTGATGAGAGAATAAAAGGCAGATGAGGTTTCGAATTTGAGCCCAAATTCTATTTAATGCATGTAATATTTTCTTGTGTGGTGGGTAGAAGTTCTTCCATGTTTTGGCCACCTGCAAGAAAGGGATTTTTTGAGGCTAATGTATCAAACATAAATAGCAGGGCTGCTTCAGGAGTATTGGGGATGGTTATCCCAGCAGTATACAGCATTCCAAAATATTTTTAGAGAAGGATATCCCTACCAGATATGTAACACTGTGCCACTGGCTGAGTTGCAGCACCAACTAACATCTGGAACAGATGGGTACCAACTATAATGCAAATGAGGGACTCATGAGGTCAGGATTTTGAAACTAGTCTCCTGAACCTTCGAGGCAATGACAGCTTTATGGGTAAAATTAAAGCATCTGTGTCATTGTGAAGGGGTAAATTGTTCATTAAGTTCTTGATCCCATGCTGCACAGTATGAAGGGAGATCTGATTGGTTAGAGGGGGAGAGTTCAGTGTATAATGTGGAAATGAATATCTGGGGGAGAGTTTTGGAGGCACATTTCTTCAAAGAAGGTAAGAGGTCTTTGAGTAATGAAATTACTTTTAAGGGAGGTAACAAAGAGTTGTCCCTTAGGTTATTACTTGAAGATGTATTTTGAGGCATTATTATCGACAAAGCTTGAAATCGGCACAGTTTTTTATGTTTGATCGAAATTGTTTAGTCAATGTCGATAATATAGGTTAAAATCTGTGCATCATCTATTAGATCGCGGCCAATTTTTCGACCTTTCCTGTCAATTATGGCGCCAGCAAATCACTTACAGAATAGAGCAGGTTGAGATGTGTGGTTGCGACCGTCATGACTTGGATCTGTATGGTTGCGATTGGCTGATAAATCACATGACCTCTTTTACATAGAACAGCCCTTCCTTGTTCCAGCCTTTAACGAATGCAGGTAGTGGATCCGCTGGACCACCGCAAGCGATGGTGTTAAGCCGAACAGGGGACGGAAACTATCTAAGTAGGAAAACCCGGTTTTCCACCAAGCCCGCTGCGCAAAGCGGGGATTGACTTGCTGCGGCAGAGAACTACCAGGTCGATCCTTCCCACTGGCGTGACATTCTTGCGGAGGCAGCCAGGCAGTGCGTGGTACAAAATCGGAGAAAAAAAAAAAGGGACGTAGGCAAGTCTGTGACGAGCAAGGAGTCCCGGGCAGGCGCAACGGTT
>JAODAL010019769.1:0-71127 GCA_025379985.1 Phyllomedusa bahiana | reverse complement strand
TGGGGTTTTAAAGGGGTTTTTCACTTGGGTGTTTGTTGATTGCACAAATAGGGGCTTTTTGACCTTAAGGGTGCTGGCCAGGAGTATGCCCAATTTATTTCCTCATTTGTGAAAAGATTCTAGCAGTGTGTTTGTGCACTGTAGGCAGCTTCTTTTTTTAAGTCTAGAGCCATGCTCAATTAGATTTGTTTTAAGAACACATTTCAGTGATTCCCACTGCACCTCAGGTGAAGTAGAGTCAGACATATGATCTGCTAAAAAGTTGTTATAGTAGCCTTTAAATCAGAAAAACACAAGGGGCCTGATACGAGTGATTTAATAAGCTTCAAAGAGAATTCTTTATGCTGGTTAGATGGGAGTAGGAAATCACATTGGACATTTTGCATGATCAGAATAAAGAATATTTTAGAGGATGATGCTAGTTTAGTGAGAAGATTTTGGATGAAAATCTTGTTTATTCAGCTATAGACTCCATAGGCATTAGAATAAAAGGTGTATTCTGGGACATCTATATATTCAATTTCACAAAGTTTCTTAGAATAAAGTAACTTTTTAATCTTCTTAAGCTTATCAAACACTAGGACATAATCACATAAGGAGGTATCAAGAGACAGTTGAATGCTACTGTACATTAAAATTAGCCCAGACCAATATCAATCCCTTGGCCAATGCATTAAGGTCTTCCAATAAAAAAATAAAAAAATGAGATCTCTCTGATTCGGTGTATAAATGTTAGCTATGTTATATGTTTGCCTTTGTAGAATGTATTTACCAAAGCTGTAACGTGTTTCAGAATAATTTTTAATATCTAATATTTGATGATGGACATAATTATGATACTTTTCACCTTTTTTAGAATATTACTACTATGTCACCAGACAAAGTTGTATTCATTTCTGAAGGGAGATTTGTGACCTTCCTTAAAGTGATTTTGCCACGATCTCATTTCATACCTCCTGTATCCAGTTATTGAGCTCTGTGTGCTCAGAAGGGGGCGTGTGTGATTTGTTTGAATTGAATACCATGTGACCCAGCAGGATGACATCAACATGCCCTTCCTCTCTGTAGTCAAAGAAAGGTCTGTTTATGTGTAGAACTGTAAATAACTACATTAAAACTCAGGGGAAAATTTTTTGCCCCCGGGCAAAAAAAGGGTTTTCCCGGTTAAAACCCCTGCAAAACCCAAAACCCTGTGGTTTTTTATTCCTTTTTAAATAAGGAAAACAAAACCCTTTGGGGGAAAATTTTTCCCTTTTTCAATTTCTTTTTCCACTGTTTGACTAATTCCCAAAGGAGAACGAGGACAGGGGGGTTGAATTACAGCACCGGGGGTTTGTGAACACTCATAGCTGCCTGAGAAAGGGGGGGAAATGCCCTGACCAGGGGCGCCCAAGGTTGAGGAGCCCCTCCCCCTTGGCCCGTACCCCGGGAAGTTTGAGCGGGTAAACAATGGATCACAAAACCCAGAAAGTTTTAAAACAAAAATGACCAAAAATTTTTTAATAATGATAAATTGGTGAAAATGTTTTTTTAAATTTTAATTTTCCAAAACTTCCCCCCATAAATTTTTTACTTAGTGACAAAACCCCTTTAAGGGAGTTTAAAATTTTCCCTTTTTATTTTAGGTGATTGCCTTAATGTGGTCAAAAAAAAAACTCGGGCCTGGGGGTTTGGGTTAAAGGTTGTGCAAAAACTCATAGGTAAAGTTTTGAAACTGCAAAAAATTAAATTTGGAATGTTTTAAATGAAAATTCATATGTACCTATTGAGGGAGAAAAGTGTTATGCCAGTATGTATACACTATTTGGACCAGTATGGTTTAACCCACTTTTTCATATAACAAAAGTGGATGATATAAAATTTTGGGTTTTTTAATCAGGGAAAAAAAAGCCATCTGTAAAAGACTAAGGAATGATACCTTGGGCCCAAAAAGGGGCCCCTATCAAAAGGAAAAGGGTGCTACTTTTTTAACCCCAACAAAATCAGATGCTGCTCAAGGTAGTTTAGGGGAAATTTTTACAGAGGAATTAAAACCAGAAAAAAGGGCTAAATGTTTTTAATTAGTTTTTTTAGTTTTAAAATGAAAATGTTTAAAAATTTTTCTAACAGTTTGAAAGGGGTAGGTTATTCATTATTGTTACTGATTATGGTTTTTTTTTAAATTTTCAGCCCATTTTTTCTCTTATTTTTTGGGTTTTTGTTTTAGGGTTTTGATTCCCAAGGAGGGAAACCACATTTGCTCATATATGTATGGTGACTGGGATGTTTTTCTGAAACCCTTCCATTACTTACGAAAATTACCACATCTTTGGGCACTTTTAAAAAAGTTCCCGAGATTCCTTAGCCACCCTGACAAAAAAAAAACCCTGTAAAAAACCAAAATATCAAAAAAGAAAAAACCAACCAACCCGGGTTTTCCCGGGCCTCGACGGAAGCCTGCAAGGTACACCAATTACATGTAAGTGCAGCACCATTCAGCCACATCAGAAGGGTAGAAGGGATGCTCTACCTCAGTTAGACAGGTAAAAGAAAAAATGTAATTATTGTGGTCTTGCTGGGAGATAAGTTAAGTTCCTTTCCCTGGAGAAGGACCAGCATGATGGAGAATTTTTAAAACGCCAAAGACAAAGAGATGGCCCCAAGAAGAGAACCACAGAGCCCAAGATGTAAAAAAGAAGAAAATAAAAGGGAAACCCAGGGGAATTAATGAAAAAATTTAGAAATTGTTTTTTAGAAGGGAAAAGTTTTTAAATGTCATTTTGGAACAAAAAAAAGAGCCCGGGAGACAAAACAGCAAAGGGGGTTTTTTTAAAACCCCCTGTTTGTATTTTTTTTTCTTTTAAAATTTCTTTTCTGGGTTGTTGGGGAAAATTTACCCCATCAAGCTGCAGTATTTTCTGCTCCCACCACATAGGGGGATTTTTGGATCTTTTTGCAATTTTTTGGAAAAATTTGGGGAGCCCCCCTTGCATTTTTTGAATTACCGGGCATAGGTCAGGGAGTTTCATACAACCCCGCTATGCGGGAAAAAAGGCTTTTTAAAAAATTGATTTAAAAAACCTTTTTTCCTTCATTGTAAACACCTCAATAAAAAATATGCTTCCATTAATCCAGCTGTGATGAGATCACTGTGTTACAATTTTGAGGAGATAGCAGAACTCTGTATGCTTGAACTGAGTAAATGTATTTATCACTCTAATTCAAGTGTTATGAGAGGATCAGAGACCTCAGAGATTTGTTTCATGCAGAATGAAGATGAACTGCAAAAATGTTACTCTGATAAAGGCTTTTTTCCCATGGGGGCCCCATAAAGGGGGAACAGGGAGGGAATCTGCAAACAATTCCTTTTACCTTCTCCCTTAGCCACAGAAAAACCCCTTTGGTTTTTATCAAAGGTGAACAAAAGCAGAGGCGCTCCTCCTCCTAGATGATAAAACCCTGGGGACCTTAAAAAATACCCTAGGGTGATAGGAGTGTGACTATAGAACAGCCTAGAGATCAGGAGTATCAAGCTTTACAAATGGAAACAGATTTTAAAGAACAAATATGCAAGGATTTAGTGATTTTTATAAGATCCCCAAAGATACTTTTTATATTTGCCCTGATTTCCCTCAAAAAAGGGCCCTTAAAAGAGATTTCATGGAAACAAAAAAGAAAAAAGTTTCCCTTTCTGAAAAATTTTTAAAATTCTTCCCCCAAATTTGTCAAAAAAAAGAAGAATCAATAGAAACCCATTTTCTTCAGATTTTTGCATAAGGGAGGGGCCTGAAATATGATCCCAAATTTCTGAAAAAATAAAAAGCATTATGGAAATGGGGTTTCCCTTTTAACCGATTAAAAAACCCAACACAAAAGGGTTTCCTTGAAGGGATTTTCTGACCCCAAATTTTTAAAAGATTTGGGAAAACCAGATACCTTTTTTCAACTTGCAAAATGGACTGAAAAAGTTTTGCCATTTGTATGAAACCAGGGACTTCGCACAAATTGTGGAGAAAATTTTGTTCAGCCACACAGACAGCAAAAGGGGCATGAAGAAAAGATTAGTGACATTTTTTCCCAGCGTGTCAAACAAACTGACTTGTTTTGTAATTAAAGGGATAGAGGACTCTTTTAGTCATGAAGGCAAAATAAGATTTTCTGAAAACCCAGAGACATGCAAGATGAAATATCCTGACATAACCAGCCAATAAATACTTTGTAAGCAATAATAGAAGCTGATAGCAGCAGTTTGACTGTTGACACTACCTCAGGCTGACTGACTCTCAAATCCTAGTTCCTGATTATTATCCGGAATCCACTTTTTAGAAAGTACAGATTAAACGGAAGCACTCCCAACAAAGAGACAGACGTGCTAAGGTTTATAATTGTGTAAACTGAATATTTTCAACAAGACTGCTGTCTCCTCGGAAACGACTAAACCAAGAAAAAAATGTAATCAAGGACAAGCAAAAAATTTTAATTAGAGATGGGCGAATTTCTCAAAAATTCGATTCGCCGAATTTTCAGACAAAATTCATTTCGACCCAAATAAAATCTGGAGTCAGGACGAATCGCGTTAAAAAACAGCTATTTCCTGGCTGCAGAGAGCCTGTAGGGTGCTGTAGAACATTGTGCCATGCTTAATTATGCAGAGGGGGTTGGGTTTTTTCTTCATACAAAGCTGTTTTTAGTATACACACACAGAGCCGCCCTCTTAATCGCTTCACTCTAAAAAATTTCCTGGGCATTCAGGGGCAAAAATGACCAAAAAACTGAAATGGGAAAACAGCCTGATAAAGTTTGGCAGCCCCCGGAAAAAAAAAACATTGGGGGCCAAAGACCTACAATAGTGTCAAAAAAAAACAATAGTAGGTTCCGGAGCCGGCACAGATCATGGCACAGTAAGGGATGATGGGAAACCACCCCCCCCCCCCCCCCAGGGATTTTCAATCTAGTAGGGCCCCCCTTTTCACCCCGACCCCCCGCAAAGAGGGGAAATTGCCGGCCCGGGGGTCTACAGGTCGAACCCCCCGATTACTTTCTTTCGGTGGCGCCGAGGGGTACGGGTACAAAACGAAAGGGAAAAACAGAGTCGGGACAATTTTAAGGTCAGAACAACCGGCAAGGGCGTGGCCAAGGGGACGGAGCCCAAGAGGTAAGTACATGGTATACAGATAAAGGCTCAAGGGAACTGCTTTCTCTACAGGCTCTAAAGTTTATTATTTTTTTAAAACATACCCCGGGAGGGGGTTTTTTATTTTCTTTTATTGGGAAACATACTTTCCCATTCTTCATAATGAAGAAGTCTTTCCCAAAGCCATTTTTGCAGCATGTGCTTTTGTTTCCCCAAATTCCGGGTTTTGAACTAAATTTCATCCAAAAATGGCACCGAAAAAAAATGACACCTAAAACATTCCCTGTAGTTTTCTCCTTAAATTAAATTTTCCGAAACGCTGCACTTGAAAAAATTTGGGTGTCACCAGAAACTGGTTTTTCAAACTACCCACATTTTTTTTTTACTTAAATACCAAACTCCTTTTTGGAATTTTTTTGGGTAAAAATATAAGCTATGGGGGTAAATTTGGGCCTTGACCAAAAAGGGTTTTTTGGAACTTTTAGCAAACTGACTAGGGAGGAAACCCCTTTAGAAATTAAATGAGCGATTTTTTTGATTTATCGTCATGGGGTCGATGCCCCGATACCGGGCAATTATCAGCAAATTCCCCTAGTCGTAAAGATTATCGCCGAAGACCATTAAAGTCTAGGGGAGAGCACAAACCTTCATTCTTAAAAACCCCAAACAGCGCTGGAGAAGCGGGAAATTTTAACCCCACAACAGTAAAATTGGATCGTCTAAAACTTAGGCAACAAAAAAGGGTTTTTATAAAAGAAAGAAAAAAAGTCCCAGACCTTTCACTACCCTGTCTTTTACCACACATAACCCTTTAAAAACCCCTGCAGACCCACAAATTAAAAAGTGCCAAAGGGCATTATGATTAAAAACCCATTTTTTTATTTGAACGGGACTTTTGAAAACCCCTGTCCTGAACCAGCAAAACCCCAAACCTGTTTTGGAACCCCCAAATTTTTAAAAAGTCCCGGGAAAAAGGAGTCTTTAAAACCACCTTTTTAAATTTCACTAAACATTAAACCATCCCAGTTCTGTCCCAAAAGTAGGGACATTTTAAACCGGGCTAAACCCAAGTTTTAAAAAAAGTCCAGAAAAAAGGAGTCTTTCAACCACCATTTTATTTCACTGGACATTGACTAACCTTCCGGCCCCCATTATGCCCAAATTAAACCTGTAGGGACCCCCAATTAAAAAGTGCGGGAAAAAAGGAGTCTTTGAACCACCTTTTTAAATTTTTAAACTGGACTTGCCTAATCTGTACGGGTACCGAAAGTATACCTTTAAAAACCACTAAACCCCCCGATTAAAAATTTCTGGAAAAAGGATTTCTTTACAAAAAACCATTTTTATTTTCACTGGACATTGACTATACCTGCCCCTGGGCCACAAAAGGAGCCCCAAACCTGCAAACCCCAGTTTTAAAAAAAGGGGCCAAAAAAGGAAGTCTTTAAAACCACCATTTTATTTTTCACTGGACATTGACATCCCTGTCCTGGGCCAAAAGCATGCCCCCTAAACCTGTTAACCCACAGATAACAAATGGCCCCGAAACTATTTTGTACAGTGACTGTCATTTAGTAATATTTTTTTGGTAACTGACATTTGTTTAAAAAATTTTTTTTAGGGGAAATTTTATTTATAATTTTTAAAAATTTTTATCATTTTTTTTTTTTTTATCAAGTGTGATAACCCTACAACAACACCCCCCCCTTTCAGGTTTTTAAAAAGGTTTTTTTTTACACCGTAAATGTGTTAATTTTTGGCCCCCCCACAACCCCCCTAAGTAAAACAAAAATCCTAATCAAACCCCCAAAAAACTTCTTAGTTAGAAGACATTTGCCCCCTGGCTTTTGAAAGTGATTTACCCAAACAATTCAAGGTTTATTTTTTTACTCCAAATCCCTTTTTCAGTGATTAGGGCCCAAATCCCCTGGAAAATCAAATGATGCGACCCCCTAGTTAATTTTCCCGCCCAAAAATTTTAAGCCTAAAAAGGGGCAATTTGTGTCCACCCATGACCCCCTTTTTTAAAAATTAAACCTCACAGAAAAACACCTTTTTTTAAAATCAGATTTTTTTGAGAAATTTTAAGCTCTCCTGATTGGGCCCCTAAAGGGGGGCCATGCGCCGCAGCCAAATTTTAAAAACCAAAAGGGCCCGCTGCCAACTTCATGGGGCGTTTAGAGCCCAGGCTAAACGTCCCGTCATCTATTTAAAACCAGGGGTTCAGCCCGCCAGGGCCGAGGTTTCCGTGGGTGCGGGGAAAACCCCGGCGGTTTCCCTCATCTATTAACACGCAGGGTTTAAAAAGCCCTTTTGAGGCACCAAAAAAACATTTGTGCAAGCAGAGGGGCGGAAGGAATTTTGGGTAAACCTCCACCTTTCCCCAGTACACGTCAAGACCTGGGAGCGCTTCCCCTTTTTATGAGTGTGGGGCCAATGAAACTTCCCCTGGGAAAAAAAATGAGGTTAACGTCCGGTTTTTCCCAAACCCCCGGGTGCCCTTTTTTTTGGCAATCTTTTTCTCAATTTTCTCAACGTGGCCCGGAGGAAATTTTTCCCCTGTTCTTTTTCTCTGTCCTTTCCCCAACTCCATGTCCCCCTGAATAACCTACATTTTTTTCAAGTTTTTCCCACCTCCCTTGTACAATTCAAGGGAAATTTTTTTTACCCCGATATTTTGTACATGCAAAATTTTTTTAGTTTGTTTTTAATTTTTAGAAAAAAACCTTTTTAAAATAGGATGGGAAATTTCCCCCATGTCTTTGTTTCCTTTTTTTTAAATTTTATTTAAAAGGTTGTCTCAATACAGGGATTGCTAGCTATTTTAAAATCTTTTCAAAAACAAATCATTTTGCAAAGGTGTCCATTTAAAATTTTCCTACCTATTCCCGTTTTTTAAAAGCAACCCTCACCCTTTAAACCAATCTTGACAATTGTAAGAACAAATAACTGTTAGAAACCCCTTTTTTTTCAAAAAGGACCTTAGTCCCAGCTGCATTTCACAGCAAAAATTCCCCCCCAAAAATTCAAAACAAAGACCCCTGACCACTTTTTTACAAATTTTGAAGAACAAAATTTTGTTAAACAACTTTTTTATAATTTTGGAAACCCTTTTTAAAGGGGCATTTCAAAGCAGCATGACCCAAAAAATTATAAAAATGACTTCCACCACTGTAAAAATTGTGAGGGAGAAATGGGCCCCTTAATTTTGCCCCATTTCCCGTTCAAAGACATATTATTGTTGGGATCTCACAGCAACAAAGAAAACCCCCAAAAAAAATTTTAAATTTTGACCGTCTCAGCCACTAATTTTAAAAAAATTTTGAAATGAAAATGTCACTTAAAAGTGTGACGGAAGGGGTGGATCGGGCGGGACCACCGCAAGCGGGTTTAGTTAAGCCACGCCGGGGAAAGGGAAAATCTAAGTCCCCCCCTTTTTTTCACCAGACCCCCGCCGCAAAGGGGGATGGCCCTTGCTCGGCGGGGAGGCTACCAATTTTCTTTACCCCTGACGTGACTTGCTTGCGGGGCCCCGGGGGTACCCCGTGGTACAAAATCGTAACCCCAAAGGCGTATTCGGGGACGGGCAAAAGGGTCGGGGGCGGCGAAAGGGGTTCGGGGCAAAAGGCAAAAAAAGGGTCAGGGCAGGGGGAAAACCCGGCAAGGTCAAAAAACGTAGGGGAAAGGGACTGGAACCCGATAACAAAAAGGGGACTAAAGGGACACCCCCAAACCCACCAACACACCAACAATCGGCAAAGGTGCCGGGGGGGGAAAACTTTATATGGGGCCCCACGCCCGCAAAAACCCCTTTTAAGGGGACACCCCCTTTTAATTTTTAAAAACCACGATCGCCCGCTGGGGGGCGCGCATGCCCCGACGGCCGAGACAAACAAACGCCGTTCCCCGGGAGCGGGCCGGTAAGCGACCGGGCCCAGGGGACGAGGGGGGGGGGGGGGGGGCCCGGGCGGGTGCCCGGGCGATGCCCGCCCCGCCCCTGGCAGACGGGAAACCCGGCCGCGGGGGAAAAGCGGCGCCCGCCCCGCCATGACAGTCCCCCTCCCCCCCTCCCCCTTGGGGGCTCCCCCTTTTTTTTTTTAACCTAGCCAAGACCCGGGTACAATTTGCCTTCCCCCCACGAATGCCCTCTGGCCCAACCCCCTTTTTCCAGTCGATGAAAAAACCCCCTTCCCCCTCACTGTTTTCTCCCGCCAGCACCTCCTTGCCCCTCAAAAAATTTTTATCCGATGGGCCCCACAGGAAAAGCAGACAAAATTCCACGAGAAGCGATTCACCCACCCCCGGCTTGGGGAGCGAGACAAGGAAGGCTTGGGGAAAACCGAAAAGGGGGGAAAAGGCAAGGGGAGCTTGGGGAAACCGGGTAAAGGGGACGCAGTACCAAAAAAGGGGCCCAAATTTTTAGGCCCAACTTGTAGCGGGGGAACCCTTTAAACGAATGAAAATTGGACGAAAAACCCAAAAAACCCTATCCCCCGGGCCCTTAAAATCCAGGGGGGGGTCCCCCCCCCGGTACCTATCGGCCTGAATTTTAAGAAACATGGAACCTGAAGCAGGGCCGACATAAACCTGCCAGAGTACTTGATGTCTCTACGGGGCATCCACGGCGGGAACGTAAACACGAAAGGGCTAGGGGGACGGGCGGGGGGGATGAAAACCCAAAAACACAAAAAAAAAGGGGGCGGCTTTAGCAGACTCCGAGTCTGGGGAATTGAATGAGAATTCCGCCCGGGGAAAAAGGGTTTCAGACCAGTTACCCCTGCCGGGAAACAAAAAAATGTCCAGTAATCCTAAATTTTGGTTGACCCTCTCCACCTGCCCGTTTTCCAAGGGGGGTTTAACGCAAAATAAAAGTCCAGCTGGCCCCTAACGGAGTAACAGAGCCCGCCAAATTTAATACAAACTGGGCTCCCCTATCAAGGGGATTCAGGGGGGGCCCCATGTAACCGAAAGAAGGGGGAAAAAAAAAGCTGGACAGCTTGGGGGACGAGGGGAAACCCCGGAGGGGCACGAAAAGGGGCCCAAATTTTTTAAAACCTGTCAACCACCACCCAAAAGAAACCCTGTTTTTCCCGGGGAGGCCCCCCAGGCAGGGACAAAGTCCCTAGCAATAAAGGGCCCCGGGTTCTCAGGCAAGAGAAGCCGAAGTAAAACCCCGGGTCTGAGACGAGGGGCCCTTTTAAAGGGGACAAGAGGCACCGGCAGAGACAAATCCCGAACCCCTTTCATGAATGGGCCCCATAGTATCTGGAACGAGTTGGGGCGGACTTTTGAATCCCAGATGGGCCCCATTTTTTAGAAGAATTTTCCCCCCTTTTTAAAGGGTTCTTTAGCCGCAAAGCAGGAGGCCCTAGTCTTCCCCGGATACCTGTTTAAGAAATTTACATGGGGGAGGGACAAGAAGCCTTCCAGAGGGAAAAAAAAGGGTGTGGGTGGCCCAAACCCACCGTACAAAAGATCGGGGGAAAAAGGGGTCTGCCCTACGTTTTTTTTCAAACCGGCGGGAAATGTAAAAAATTAAACGACGAAGAAAAGCGCCCCCCCTGGCTTGTCGCGGGGTTCAAACCGGGCAATTGCAAAGAAAGGTTTTTTGTGGTCCCCCGGGATATCTCGATGCTGGAGAAGGGCCCCTTTCCCGGCCCGGTGAAAAGCCAAATTTTTCTAGGGGCCAAATTTTTTAGCAAAAGTTCCCGGGGGCACCAAAGGTTTGTTGCGCTCGCCCGAGGTTAAGGGCTTGGAAAAAGAAACCCCCAAGTTTTGCAACTTCCCAAGGGGGCTTCTGAAAAAGAACGCGCCGGGACCAACTGAGGAAATGTCGACTTCTAAGATAAAAGGGTGGGGGCCGGACAGAGAGAACAACGGGAAACGAAATTTCGCTTTAGGGCGTTTTAACCCCTCTTTTAGCCTCGGGGGGCCAAAATTTGGGGCGGCCCCCCTTCTTGTTTAGGGAACCCAAGGTGCCACCGGGGATAGAACTGAGGGGAAAAAATTTGGCCTAAAATAGTTTTGGGAAAAACCAAAGAATGCTGAATGGCCCGAACCCCGGGCGAGGCCCTTTGGGAGGACTGCTGAGAGCTTGGGGGGTCCATCGAAGCCCTTTTATCGACACGAGTACCCTAAAAAAGGGGGAGTGAGGTGCATTTGAAAAGACACTTTTCCCCTTGGGATAAATTGGTGACTCCGGGGACGTCTGAGCACCCCGGGGGACGTGGTGGGAAAGGGGGTCCCAGGGCTGGAGAAAAAGAGAAAAATCGTCCCGATAAACTTTTAAAAAACAAAACGTTTAAAAAATCCCGGGAAAATCTCATTCCCCAAAGTTTTTTAAAAAATGCCGGAGCGTTACAGAGACCCAAAAGGGATTACAAAACTCAAATGGGCCTCAGGGGGGGTTTAAAAGGGGTTTTCCCCCCTTTTAAACCCCTTTTGAAAGCGAATCAGATTGTAGGGTCCCCGGGGATCCAATTTCGAAAAAATTTTTCGCCCCGTATGGGGGCCCAAAAAACTCGGAGATCAAAGGCAGGGGTACCGTTCTTGCAGTTTTTTTAGTTCAGGCCAAAGGAATCGGTACAGGGGCCCCTGGGGCCCATTTTCTTCTCGACGAAAAGAATCCGGGTCCCGCGGTGAGGGGACTTGCGTAAAAAACCTTTTTCGTAGGGCTCTTGGAAATGTCGGGCATTTCCTTTTTCTCCGGGACGGAAAGCCCGGGGAAAAACCCGCCTTTAGAGGGGTAGTAACCCCGGGGTGCAGATCAATTTGGGGGAATCGAAGGCCGATGGGGGGGCAAATTCGGCCCTTTTTTTTTCAAGAAAACATCAGCCCAAAATCCTGGAAAAGGGGGCAGGCAGACCTTGGGAGAGGCTTCGTAGGTTTAGTAACGGCAATCTGAAGGCCCGGGCCCGGGCTGCCCGAAAGGGATCGTAGTGACAGGCTGGGCCCCCAAAGAAAATCTCGCCCCGTGTTCCAATTTAGGGGCGAAACATGCTCTTTCAAAACCCCCGGGGCCCCAGGAGGATCTCAGAAGAGGATCGAGCAGTAAAGAAAAACTTCAAAGATTCCTGATGTAACGCCCCCAAACTGCGATGAGGGGGGCATGCAGAACCCGAAAAGGAAACCCCTTGAGGCACCGCCACGGGCGGAGGACACAACCCAAGGGGTTTCCCCGCAGGGGGGGGCACTGGAAGCCCGGGACTGAACACCCTGGGATCTAATGAATTAAACCCCGGGACCCCGAGCCAGGGAAAGGGGGTGGTTTTGGAAGGTGCGTCCGGCGAGGTTCCCCAAAAACCGAAAAGGTCAACGGGGAAGGCCGCCTGACACCAAAGGGGGGCCTCTCCTACGCGCCCCCGGTGCGGGAGTTTTCCCCGGGGACACCGACAGTCTCCAATAAGTACCGGGAAACCCCCACAAAAAAAGCACAACGCCTGAGACGTCGCGCGAGCGTTCCTCCTGGGAAAATGTGCCCTTTCCACCTGCCTGGGGGGCGTCCCCCAAAAACCCTTGGGGGGAGGAAGGGGGGGCTTTGGGAAAACAGGGGCTTTAAAAAACCCAGGTTTCCGGCGGGTCGGGGGGGACCGCGTTGGGGGCGGGGCTCCTGGTCCTTTTGGCAAAACGGATTTTTCCCAACCGGTTTGGGCCAAACCCAAATCAGTTTCGTCCATTTATTTAGGCAGGTCTCGACCCGCGAGCCCCGCCCCTTTAAAAAAGTCCCCCAAAGGGCCCTTTCCAAAAGTAGCCACCAACCCATTGTTCCAGTCTAACTCCGAGGGTAAGGGGGCGGAAAAGGGACAGAAATAGTGCCCACAGTGGGGGCCCCTGACGGAGGGAGCAGTGGGTGGGGGCAGCTAGGAGGTACGACCAGGTTTCCCCAAAGAAAAGTTTCGGAACCCCGGGGGGAAGCTTGCAGGTTAGCCTTTCATCCTCGGGGCCCAAAAGCGGAAAAAAAAGGGGCCCCGGCCAAGCTTCACCAGTTGGAGGGTAAAAAATGGGAAGGCGACTTTAGCCCCCTCAGTGGGAAATTTATTTCCCACATCTCGATGTTGTATAGAACCCGACCCGATGAAACCCTGCACTTCCCGGGGGGGCTCCATCATAGCGAGCGGGGACGGCAAAATGCAGAGAAAGGCCCGGGGGCCCCGAGCAGGAGGGGCTGAGGGTTTCAGGAGCAAAAGGTGCTGGAGAGACGCAGGGGGGTCCGCAGGTGGAGGCAGGGGGGGCCCCAAAGGGTTTTGCATCATGGCCCCGAGCTGGTCCCATGCGCTGACTCTGCTGGGGGACGGCCTAACGTCCCGGAGTTTTGGGGAGAGGTACCCGGCGGAAAACCATGGCCAATTGTACTGTGGGCGGTACTGGATCCCTGGACCCCCCCGAAGCAGTGGTAGTTAAGCCCCGCCCCCGGGAAAGGAAACTAAGTAGCCCCGTTTTTCACCAGAGCCCCCGCAAAGCGGGGTGGACTTGCTGGCCCGGGGTGAGGCTACCAGGGCGTTACCCCTAAAGTGACTTCTTGCGGGGGCCCGGGGGACAGGGGTGGGAAAAAAAATCGTAATCCAAAAAGGGGGAGTCGGGGCCCCCCAAGGGCCCGGAAAAGGGGGGGAGGGGGGCAGAGGTTTGGGTTTAGAGGGGGCAGACGGTCAGGGCAAGGGAGCAAAAAGGCAAGGTCAGAAAACGAAGGGCGGCACGACATAAAACGGATTAAACAATACGGACCAAGGGCACTCCAAACTCACTCTAAGCACACCAACAATCTGGCAAAGGGCCGGGGGCGAAACATTGTATAAGGGGCCAGCCCCGGGAATAAGCCAATTACCGGGGCAAAATGGCCCTTTAAAATTTTAAAACCCCGATCGCCCGGGGGCTAGGGGGGCGCAAAGCCAAAAGGCCCCGGGGCGAAAAGAAGCCCGTTTTAAAACCGGGGCGGGCCCCGGTAAGCGAGCCGGCGAGGGGGCGAGGGTTGGGCCCGGGGACCCCGATGCCCCGCCCGCCGTTTTCCCCTGGCAGGGAGGGAAAAGGCCGCAGTGGCACGGCGCCCGCAGCCTCCAAGACAAAAAATCACCCTTTCTGTTCCAAAGGACCCTGATTATTTTCGAAACTCACCCGCAACATGGAAACCCCCAAAAAAAAATAAATATACTTCTCACCCCCGTTTAAAAAATTTTGAGGGGGAAATGCCACTTAAAAGCCACAAAATTTTTCTGGGCCAAAGGGCCATAATTATAGCATATCTCACAGCAAAATGACCTTTAAAAACCCTTGACAATGGGGAAAACTTTTTAAAGTAAAATGAAAAATGGAATACGGGGTTGTCATGAAACCCTTTCGCTTTACAAATCTCCTCACAGCAAAACCACAAAATAACTGGTTTTGGGAACCGAGAATAAAAAAAGCAGTAAGAAAAAGATCATTTTTAAAAAAAAAAGTTTTCAAGAGGCCCCTTTCTGTTTTAAAAGGGAAATTTTAAGTAATCGGCAACTACTCGATGCCTGGCAATTGGGGGGCCCAACATCATCAGAGATCCATGCCCGAAATTATCTTGATGAAAGTCAAACGATCCACAATTTTCGTGGGGAAAACCCCATGGCGTTTGTCTGAAAAGACTCCTCCAGCTGTGCTGAAGGTCCGCTCCGATAAAGACGCTGGCTGCGGGGAGGACAACACCCCCTATGGGGTTTGGGGGCCCAGCTCAAAGGGGGATTCGTCCATTTTGGGGTACCCAGAAGTCATTGGGGCCCGAACACATACAAAAACATCGGTGTTGGGGACGGGAGATGTCCCTGCACCATCTTAAGCTTTGGGCTCCGGGGTTTTTGGGTATGTTTCCCTGGCCAAAAGGGATGCTTTTTTTGAAAGGGGGTAAAATAAAGTTTGGGGAGAGGTCACCCCCTTAGGCTTCCCGCCCCCCTTGCTTTCTCTGCTGCGCCCGGGGGGACATAATTGGCACTCTAACCCGCGGGCACCGCTGACCCCTTGTTCCCCCATGACATTTTGAAGAAAGTGAAGCAGACCAACAATTCTCCAATTGACAATCAGCAAGGTTTCCATTTCCTGCAATTTTTTCTCTCAAATTTTTGGGGGGGTGGAAGGAAAGTGCTGAGTTTTGTTTTGTACCCCAGGGGGTCCAGGGGGGGCCCCCCCAGTAACCCGTTTTCATTTTGATGGCCTTAAAAGCGAGGGTCATGTTGGGGGAAAAGAGCACCCCAAGCACTCATGGAGAGATGGAGCCTTGAGTTCCCAAGCCTCTGGGTCGAGAGGCACAAGCAAACATCGGTAACGTCGGTGTCTAGGAATACCTCCTCCGCTTCCTCCGGCACAGCTTCAACACAGCCCTGACTTGCCTCAAAAGATGCACCCTGAGAGCTGAGGCGCCGCCTTGCTCTAGCCCTGGACCCGAACCATTTGCCTAATGAAGACCGAAAATATTGAGAAACTGTCGGCCTTGTGGATTTGAGGGAGAGAAAGGCTCTGTGTCCGCATCTGTGTCCTCTCCTCCCCCGCGCTGGCGGACCTGATGTTTCACAGTGTCCAACGATCGTTACAGAACTAATAACACCACAATGCACAAGCAGACAAGGGCATAGTCCACACTGACCATTTTGGTGGCTTTTTCAAAACTGGAAAGGGAAAGGGCAGAGCTCTTTCACCTGCTCCACTCTCGGTGCTCAACACCCCGAGGTCCGCACCGCTGCTTGTCGGGCCATAGTCACTTCGTACTGCGTAATGGCATTGCGCTGCTCCCACAATCGCTGAAGCTTTTGGAGTGAATTCCAGCGTGTTGCCCCGTCAAAAAATGAGACGGTTGACGGGGAGGCCGAGCTGACGCTGCATCGCAGCCAGGCGGGACGAAGCAGGGTGCGAACGGCGGAAGTGCGAACTCAGACCTTCTTCAGCAGGCAGTCCAGACCCGGTAGCGCTTTAGAAATTTCTGGATGACGAGATTCATGACATGTGCCAGGCAAGGGATGTGCTCCAGCCTACCGATTTTAAAGGGCAGCCAGCAGTTTTCCCGCCCGTTATCGCACACCACCTTGCCTGGCAAAAAGGTTCTTGTCACCCAGCCACGGGTCGGTCTCGTTGCGGAAAGCCGTCCACAGCTCCTGACCTGTGTGTGGACGGTCTCCAAGAAAAGATTAATTTCAACACAGGCCTGGTTTCTCTGGGCACGTTTATGCCACTAGAGACCTTGGGGGAAAGAGCCCTGCGCCATCTCCCGCGGTTTGAAGAGCGTGCGCCGAGCATGAAGACCACCGTCACCCCCCAGAGACATCCACCCAGCTCACCCAGTGAGCTGTCACAGAGATATAGCGGCCTTGGCCGGGGCTAAATAGTCCATGTGTCGGTGGTCAGATGGACTTTTCCGGACACAGATGTAGAAAAACGCGCTTGAAATTTTAGATGACACGTGGCTGCCAGGGCAGGATGGGTTTTCTGGCAAAGAAATGCCTGCCGGCATCTGGTATTGGGGGCAGGCAAGGGCCATGATGTGGCGGAACCCATTTGTGTCCACCAAATGGAAAGGCAACATTTCCAAGGCCAAAAGCCTGGCAAAGCCGACATTCAGGCTTTTGGCTTTGGGATGGTTTGGGTTTAAAGTTGTTTTTTTCTGCTTCCAAACCTGGAAGACAAAAAGGCTGGCTGCTAGACTGGCCACTGTACAGCGTGCAGGTCGTCAAACTGGCGGGAGGAGAAGGGGTAGGATGGGTCTCTGGTGGTGCTGATGGTACTCGGGCGAGTACATGGGCAGCTGAGTAACGCTTGGTGGTGGCGGAGGAGGAGGAGGCGGAGACAGAGGGTGTGACAGTGGTTGGAAGCCCGGCATCGGTGTGGCCTTTTTTGGCCAAGTGTTGCCTCCATTTCAACTCATGCATTCGCTGCATGTGACTAGACATGTTGGTGGTGGTTAAACACCTAAGATTCTTGCCTCTACTTATGCGTTTACGGCAAAGGCGGCATATGACATCGCTGGGTGAATCAGAGGCTTGCTCAAAGAAGGCCCAGGCTTGAGAGGTCCTGGACCTTTTTGACGGCGATAAGCGAGGAGCGGAGTTTCCGCTGACCGTGGCTGGCGGAATCATATCAGCGGACTTCTGTGACCGCCCTCTCCCTTTTTGAGGCGGGACCCATATTGACACTACCCCATCGTCTTCCTCCTCGTCCAGTGATGAAGCGCTCGCAAGCAAATTCTGCGGAAAAGACCACGATGGATCCGCAATGTCGTCATCATCATCATCATCATCAACACAGGTGACTTGGTCGTCCTGACTTTCTGCATCCAGGAGCTGCGGGCTACAAGCAAGAGGCACTGCAAGGCGTTGCCGACCGCCCGGGATTTTTGCCGATTGACCGGCTTCCTTCTCCTCCTCTGATGGCATCAGTAACTGGGCGTCAGAGCAGACAAAATCATCCTCTTTGGCCTCTTGATCTTTTAACATGCCTTCTGACCTCAACCACATTTTGTCATCAAAGAGGTCTTCAGAAAATGGATTATCCACAGTGGTGGGTACGCGAGTTGACATTTGGGCTGCCTTTGCTTCATGTTGGACGGATGATGATGATGCTGATGACGACATTTGTGGCCGTGACTGGGAGGACGAGGAGGTAAGACTGCTGGATGCAGGTTGCATTAACCACTGAAGAACAGATTGGCGACGCTGTTCGTTACTGAGATTCACAGGGCCCTGACCCAGCGATGACAGGCCTGATGGTCCTGCAACCGACGATCCGCTGGCATGCATGTTGTCGCCAGCACTGGAAGGAGCACCTTCTCTCATACCTCTACCTCCATGTCCTACCCCCTTCTTTGCTCGCTTACCACCTGCATTTCGCTCCATGTTTAGAAAAATAAAATTTGAGAGGGTATGGAAGAGTTTTGGGAAAGTCTCTTATTAAAAGATGGGGAAATCACAGCTACTATAAAATCCCTAAAATCAAAACAAAATTGCTTTATTTAAATTTAACTGCAAGGTGGATCTATCAACAAAGCTGGCTGTGCCAAAATGAAAAAAACACGTATCTGAAATGTATAGGACAATAAAAGGTATTTTTGGCACCTATCAATTCACCTGTAGTGACTACAAAATTGTGGGTTCAAATTTAACTGCAAGGTGGCTCTATCAACAAAGCTGGACTGGGCAAAAGTGAAAAAACACGTATCTGAAATGTATACGGATAATAAAAGGTATTTTTGGCACTATCAATTCACCTGTGGTAACTACAAATTGCTGGATTCAAATTTAACTGCAAGGTGGCTCTATCAACAAAGCTGGACTGGGGAAAAGTGAAAAAAAAAACGTATTGAATGTATACGGTAATAAAAGGTATTTTGGCACCTATTAATTCACCTGAGGTGACTACAAAATTGCTGGAATTTCACATTTAACTGCAAGATGGCTCTATCAACAAAGCTGGACTGGACAAAAAGTGGAAAAAAAACACGTAATCTGAAATTGTATACGGATAATAAAAGGTATTTTTGCGCACTATCAATTCACCTGTGGTGGACTACAAAAATTGCTGGATTCCAATTTTAACTGCATTGTGGCTCTATCAACAAAAGGCTGGACTGGGCCATAAAAGTGAAAAAAAAACACGTATTGAAATGTATTAGGATATAAAAGGTATTTTGGCAGGCTATCAATTCACCTGTGGGTGGACTACAAAAAGTGCTGGATTCACATTTAAACTGCAAGATGGCTTCTATCAACAAAAAGCTGGACCTGGGCAAAAGTGAAAAAAACACGTATCTGGAAATGTTTTTTATACGGATATAAAAGGTAATTGTTGGCACCTATCAATTCACCTGTGGTGACTACAAATAATGCTGGATGCATTATTTAACTGCAAGGTTGGCTATATCAACAAAGCTGGCCTGCGCTCATTTTAAAGTGAAAAAATCAACGTATATGAATTGTCTAGGTAATAAAGGTATTTTATGGCCAAAATATCATTTCAATGTGGTGTCTTACAAAATTGCTGGATTAAATTTAACTGCAAGGTGGCTCTATCAAACAAATCTGGGACTGGGCAAAAGTGAAAAAACACATATCAGAAATAAATACGGATAGTAAAAGGTATTTTTTAATTGGCACATATCAATTCACCTGTGTGACTACAAAAATTGCTGGATTCAAATTTAACTGCAAGGTGGCTCTATCAACAAAGCTGGACTGGGCAAAAGTGAAAAAAACACGTATCTGAAATTTTTACGGCTATAAAAGGTATTTTTTGGCACCTATCAATTCAACCTGTGCTGATCTACAAAATTGCTGGATTTCAAATTTTAATGCATGGTGGTCTTCAACAAAGCTGGTACTGGGCAAAAAGTGAAAAACACACGTACTCTGAAATGTATATGGATAATAAAAGGATATTTTTGGCACTATCAATTCACCTGTGGTGACTACAATATTGCTGGATTTCCAATTTAACTGCAAGTGGCTCTATCAACAAAATTGGCCTGTGTCCAAAGTGAAAAAAAAACACGTATCTGACAATGGATTACGGCTAAATAAAAGGTATTTTTGGCACCATCAATTCACCCTTTGGTGACTACAAAATTGGCTGGATTTAAAATTTAACTGCAATGTGGCCACTCTATCAACAAAGCTGGCTGTGCCAAAGTGAAAAAACACGTATCTGAAATGTTTACAGGACAATAAAAGGTATTTTTGGCCACTCATCAATCTCCCCCCCCCCCTGTGGTGACTGCCAAAATTGTGGTATTCAAAATTTAAACTCGCAAGGGTGGCTCTTACAACAAAGCTGGCCTGTGCCAAAGTGAAAAAAAACACGTACTGAATTGTGTACGATAATAAAAGGTATCTTTTGGCACCTCAAACCTGTGGTGACTAACAAAATTGCTGGGATTCTTATTTAACTGCAAGGTGGCACTCATCAACAATGCTGGGCCTGTGCCAAATTGAAAAATCACGTATATCTGAAATGTTTAAGGATAATAAAAGTATCTTTTGGCATCTATTTTTCAATTCACCTGTGGTGACTACAAAATTGACTGGATTCATAATTTAACTGCAAGCGGTCGGCTCTATCAACAAAGCTGGCCTGTTGCCAAAGTGAAAAAAACAAGTATTTGAAAATGTTTACGGATAATTAAAAAGGTATTTTTGGCACCTATCAATTCACCTGTGGTGACTACAAAATGCTGGATTCAACAATTTAAACGCAAGGTGGCCTATATCAACAAAGCTTGGCCTGTGCCCAAAGTGAAAAAACACGTATCTGAAATGTATACGGATAATAAAAGGTTATTGTTGGCACCTATCAATTCACCTGTGGCTGACTACTAATTTAGATGGATTCAAACTTAACTGCAAGCGGTGCGCTCAATCAAATCAAAGCTGGCCTGGCGCCAAAGTGAAAACCGAACAATATTGACAATGTATACGGGATAATATAAAGGTCTTTTTGAGACCTTTTAACACCTGTGGTGACTACAAATTTGCTGGATTAAATATTACTGCAAAGGTGGCACTCTATCAAAAAAGCTGGCCTGCGCCAAAAGGTGAAAAAAACACGTATACTGAAATATGGTATACGGATAATATAAGGTATTTTTTGGCACCTGTCTACCTATCGGTGACCTACATAATTGCTGGATTCAATTTTAACTGACATGGAGGCTATTCAAACAAAGCTGGACCTCTGGGCACATAATTCGAAAAAGAACACCAATCTGCAAAATGTATTACTGATAATAAAAGGTGGAGTTTTTGCAACTTAACCAAATAAACATGCAGTTACTAGAAACAAGATATGCTTATCCTTATTTAAGTTAAGGCTGCGCCCAATATCTCCCAAGCTAATATTCTTCACAGAAAAAACTGTTAATATTTAAAGCTATTGCAATGGCAATGTGTCACACTAAGTTCTGGGATGCACTATTATCCTGTATTCATTTAAAGAGATTGTCTGTGTTCGCCCACCGCCCGCCCCAAGCCCCATTCCAAGTGACTTTACAGCGGTAGAGCTCACTTTAAATTCTCTGCCCCCCCCCCCCCCCCAAATATATAATTACTTTTCCTAACTCGCTAAACCTCTCATTATATCACACCGCCCCCCCCCCCCCCCCCCTCACAATCTCTGAATCTAACTATGTTCTATTGGATACACAGCTAAAAGTAGAGCTGTCTCTGTGAACCAATATATAGAATAATTTACGCTGAGCTGTTTGCACAGAGGCAGCATGCGCTCGTCCTAACTGCTTGAGATGGGCGAATTAATTCTAACCAAGTGGACTTCGTTTTAATAGCAATTTCAGGAAAACTTCGGTTCTGAACGAAGCAAATTTTGGGGGTACTTCGGGGGAACCAAAAGGGTTCTTTTTCTTGAAAATTTTTAGTGCGAGCAAAATGGCTTTACAGGGGGGAAATAAAACCCTTTTGGGGGGAAAGAAGGCATAGCCTGCTTGACTTGTGCATTTTTTGAAGCCAACCAGGACCGGCGGGATTCTGTGATTTCACCCCTATGTAAGTCCGGGGGCGACGAGGGGGAGCTAACACTCCTTCCCCTTTTCTGACTGGGGGGAAGGTGCTGCTGGGGTGATACCCTTTTAAGGGAAAAACTGATTTTTTTTTAACAGCGTTTTTTGTGGGGTGTCTCAGTTGTCCCCAGAAAAGGGCTTTTTTAAAAGTTTTTATTTTCTGATTTTTTGTGGTTTGGATCTGAAACCAGTGTGGTCCACGGAAAGCTGCATATACTTTTAAAATTTCCTATCTGCTCACAGAAATTGAATATCCAAGGGGATCTAAGCCATTTCCCTGTTGTATTCATTTAAAGAAAACAGGTTTTTTTCAATACAATTTCCCCTTTTTCTTTTTTTGGCTGCCAATTCTTTGGGGGGAAATTTACTTCCAGGGGTTAATAAAGGTTTTTTTTTCAGCTGTGGTCCCCCAAAGAAACCGGTAAATTTTCCCCCGGAAAAAATATTTTTAAAATTTTTCCCTGTAGCCTTTTTCCCAAAAGCAAAGGTTAATTAAAATTTTATTCTTGTTGTGGGGCGAAAAAAAAACACGGCATTGTAACAGGCCAAAAAAGTAGTAGTTTGTGGGGGGCTAAATTTTTTGGGGCCAAAATTTTCTTTCCCGGGGGTTTAAATAAGTATTTTTCTGCAGCTTTAAAACCCCTTTAAAAAAAAACTTTTTTATTTACCGCCCCCAAAAAAAATTTTGTGGGTTAAAATTTTTATCCGAAAGGTTTAAATTTAAACCTTTCATTCAGTAAAATTTAAAAACAGGTTTTTAAATGGGGAAAACAAGTAAATTTTTCCCGGCCAAATTTTTGGGGGGCAAAAATTTTATCCAAGGGTTTCCCAAGTTGGGTTTCTGGGTTCTTTGGGGTCAAATACAGGGGGTAATATTTATCATATTTCGATTTTCATTAAAACCCGTGTCTGTACATTTTAGAACAAAAAAAGTAGGGCAGACGAGAGGTGGCGGGCCCCTGACCCGCGAGTGGCAGTTGGGACAAAACATTCCTGGAAAAGGGCCCCCGGTCGCAGCCAGCCAAGGGGGGTTTGCAGCAGGGGTTCACTCGGTGGGGGCCAGAACTGGGCCCCTGTCAAACTAGCGGCCCTGTGTTGTTCAGAAACTCAAAGGGGTTTTTGATTGGTTGACTAGGGCATTTTTCCCTTCCCCACCAAAAATGAACATCTGACAACCCCCCAAGAAGTCGGTGGGAACGTCAGACACAAACCCCTTTGTTGGCATGGGGCCCCGGGGCGGGTCAAACGGCCCTCACCTTGTCCTAAAACCCCCCTTGTCCCATTCCCGGGTTCCCTTTAGCCAGAGATTTAATATTTTTGGTCGGGCTTAGCGCCCTATTTTTAAAACGGGATGAAAAAATTTGAGGAGGGCAGTCAGCAAACTACTTGGCCCGCCCAAGAAATTTGGCCATTTTCCCCTGCCCCCCCCCTTTTTGAGGGGAGGGCCGGGGAAAGTATAGATTTTTTGAGAATTTGGGAGGGGGGTCCTGTTGGGAGGAAGCCCTCTGAATTTCCAAGACCCCGGTTTTTTGAGGACAGCAAATGACGATGAAACACAAATGATGGGTAAAGCCGACCCCCAAATTTTGGGGGGGGTTTAGGGGAAGGGGTTCCTTTATCGGGCGGAAAAAGAGGGGGTCCCCGCGCAGCCCCCCAGGCAAAAACCGGGCAAGGCCCCCGCAAGGGGTGGGGCCGGAGCCCCGCCCCGAAAGAAAACCAAACCGCCCCCAAAAAAAATTTCCGGCAAAACAATCCGAAGGAAAGCCCCCCCCCCAGAAAATTTAACCCCAAACGGGAAAGGCCCCAAAAAGAAATTTTTCCGGCCCCTTTGGGGAACCCAAAAATTTTTCCAAGGGCCCAAAGGGGACTGGGTTTTTTCCCCCCCAAAAAGGGGAAACCAATACATATCCCAGAACTTAAAAACCCCATGCCCGTCCCCTTTTGGGGAACAAAACATTTGAAAACCGGGAGGGGGCCCCGGGGCTTGCAGGAGTGGCCCGGGGGCCCCAAAAAACCCTGGAAAAGGCCCCAGGGCGAAAGCCCCCACCAAAAAGGGACATCGCAGAAAATTCCCCCACCCCCTAACCCCAGAACGCCCCCCCCGAACCCCCCACGGGGTGGTTTTTCAGAAACCAACCCCAAAGGTTGACAGTAAACCCACCACCAGAAACCCCCGACAACCCCGCCAAAAAAGGGGGGCGAACCCAGAAAATTGGGGAAAAAGGGGGGAAAACGGGAAAAAGCCCCCCCACCCGCCCCCAACCCGCCCCCCACGAGACCCCACCCCAAGCCTTTGGGGGGCCCCCCAAGGCCACAAAAGCAAAAAAACCCCAAGAGGGGGGGCCCAACCCCCACCCCCCCCTACTTCCACAAAAAAAGGCCAACCCCTGCTTTTTAAAGCCCCCGGCAAATATAGGGAAGGGCAGGGGCGGGGGGGAACCCTAAAACCGCCCGGGTTGGGGACGCTGACGAAAACCCCCCAAAAGGGAGGAAAAAGGGCCCACCCGAAGGGAGGGGGGGCCCAAGGGCCCATCTCTAGAAGGGCTCACTTGCGGTCAGGCAGCGGGCACCCCGCAAGTGGGTGTGTGGCCGTGAGCCCAGCGGGTTTGCAGCAGTGTGGGGGTTTGGGAAAACCCAAATGGGGGCCAGGGGGGTAAAAAACCCCCTTTCCGGGTTCCAAGAAAGTAGCGGCCCCAGGGGCCCCTCAGCAGGGCAGGGGCCCGGCAATAGCCCACTCATTTGGGGAAAGCATTGGCGGTAAAACCCGAAAACCGGGGGTTGTGGGGGGTTCTTTTGCTAAACCCGGGGGGGGAAGCGAATATGGGTATATTTAATTTTGTAAGCAGAAAGTAAAGGCGGGGCCGGGTAGCAAAATTTTGGGCCCCCATGGCCCGGCCCGGTCCAACAAATGCAGCGTCCCATTGGGGGGGGCCCTGGAAAGAAATGTGGCTCAGATTTGGTGGCCCACCCTGCCGCCGAAAGCAAGCAGCCCCCCAGGGGCCCATGAAAGGGCCTTTGCAATCAAGGCTCCACCACCCCCTTGAAAAGGGGAAAGCTTTTTTTTATTTTTTGCCCATCATCTCCCGGTTTCCCAGTTTGCCCCCTGCTCCTCGCTACTCAGGGGGGGCCCCCAGTCGTTCAGGGGAGGCGTTTTTGCAAAGGAAAACAGTTATGGGGTAAAAACCCCACCCTTAAGGTGCAGAAGCTCCCCCGGGACTCCTGTCCAATTTGGTTGGGTTTTGGCTGCGTCCCCCCCTTTCCAAATGGGGGGGACTTTTGCACCTTTTTCAGGAATTTAATGGCTTGGGCAGAGCCGAGTGGGATTTCCCAAACCCCCTTTAATTTTTTTTTAAAAAAAGGATTTCCACCCACTTCTAAATATTTTAGAACAAAAGGTGGGCCAGTCCTTGGCTTATCGGTTTTTTCCCCAAGGGTGCAGGCAGCGCGGATTTTGGGAGCGGGAACTAGGGGTGGGGCCGTACATGCCCTTTTAAAGGGGCCCCATTTGGGGGGGAATGTGCTTCCACCCCCTGGCAAAACCAAAATTGGACAGGGACGCCGCTTTCCCCCCAAAAGTTTTTCCAAACGGGTTCCTCCCGCCAAGGGCCCGCTCCCCCTCCTCCCACCACCCCCAACCATTTCAGCCCCCCAAAGTATGCTCCTTTTATAAAAACATGTTTTTGGGGCACAGGGGGGGGTCAGGGGCCATTTTCTACACCTGGCTTCCCCCTCGGCAAAGGGGGAATTTTAAAAGGGGGGGAAAAGGGTCCGGTATGCTGCAAAAAATTCAGTGGGGCTTTCCTGGGCCAATGCAAATGGGAAACCCTTTTGGGTTTGCGGAAAATGGGGGGAAAAACATGGTGTTCGCGCTGAAACCGAGGGGGATGGCCCAATGCCCCCTGCTGGAGCAGTGTTAATTTTGGTTGTAAAAAAAAGGTTTTCCTGAAGTTTTCCCAAACCGATCTTAAGAAGATTCTGAAAATGGGCCGGGAAAAACTGTGATGCATTTTACCTTTTCCACAAACCAAAGGAAAACCCCCCTCGAGTTGCAGGGCCCCAAAAACCCCCCTCCCCAACCCCTTTTGATATGCGATGTTTCCCCCCTTTGGGAAATTTCCCCAGCCTGCCCCATGTTGGCCCCGGCTGTTTTGAAAACAAGAAAAGGGCCATTAACGTTTTTTTGATTTTCCGGGCCCGGACGGAGTACCCCCCTGTGAAAACTTTGATGTCACCCAGGGGGCAGTTTCATCCCCGGGACACCTCCCGTTTGTTAAAGGCCCCTTGGGAGGAGGCCGTTATTTGTCAGTCCCCCAGGCCCCTACGGGATAAATAAGGGTCATTCCCTGCTTCAGGCCCTGGAACGATGCTGAAAAATCTGTCGGGGGAAAGGGGGACTGGAGACGGGGGGGGACTAATCCGGGCCCATGAGTCCGGTGGGGATTTGAAAGGGGAGGAGGAGGAGGGGGGACTTTAAAAAGGGCAGAAGCATTGTTTTGGTTAAAATGATGGATTTTCTCCCCCGGTGACAAGAGAGGGGGGAGCAGGGGGGGAAGGGGCTGGGGAAGGGGGGGGCCCCTAGATGGGATGAGGAAAGACGAGGCAGATGCCCCCCCCGAAAAAGCACCGTGGCAGTTTTAATTTAGAAAATGGGAGGAAAGGGGGACCCCCCTGGGAAAGTCACTTTTTTGCGGGATGGCCCCGCAGCATGTGTTTTCCGGGCCAAAAGTGACGGGCCCCAAATTTTGTCAGCATGGGGCAGAGGGGATGATTTTTTGGCTCTCCACCCCTTTGGGAAATCCTCGTTTCCGGTCCAAAAGGGGAGCCTTTTTCCCAAGCTTTTTGGAGGGGGAAAAGGGACAAACCCCAAAATACTATGGGGGAAATCCTCCTTAGTCAGTTGGCCGTTGCCTATTTTTGGATCTTCCCTCCTCTGACAGGTCGGGCCCGGGGGGGTTCTTCAGGTCACGTTTTTACTCCCCGCGGCGGGGGGAAGGTGGGGGGTGGGCGGGAAAACCGGGCCCCACCCAGCAGAAATGTCGGGAGTCACGATCAGAAGTTTCCTTTAAACCCCCCTAGGGGAGGGAAGTCGCCCCAGCAGCAGCAGGGACCTGGAGCGGGCCCCGGGAAAAAAGGTGGGGCCTACTTGGACGCACTCTGCCCCCCCAAATTTTTAGAAGACCCGCTGGACTACTGGGCACCCAAAAACTGGTTTGTGGGGGCCCCCAATTTGGGCCGATTTTTCAGTGGAAAAAAAAGCTGTCCTGCCCGGCCCATTTAGTGTGGCTCAGAGGGGTTTTTCAGTGCGGGGGGGGGGCCACCCGTTCCCAAAGGAAAAAACCCCCTTGTCCAGGGGGAAATGGGGAACCCGACTGACCTTTGGAAAGATGAATCAGGCGGGGATCGGCCGGGAAATTTCCCCCAAAACCAATGCCTTAGGCTTTCAAAATACTTAAGCCATGACCGCCTCCCCCCAAACTGTGAGAAATGATTTCGGGGTTTCCCAAAACCTACCTGCCTCACCCAAATTATTTCTGATGCCGCCACCCGCCTGAGGGGCCAAAACATCTTTTGACAGTTTTTTCCATCTGCCAACAACCTTTCTTTCCGGGAAACTGGTTTTGCCACCCACCCCCAAACTCTCTTTTAAATTGTCCCCACTGTCTGACCTCCTGCTGCTGCTGTTTGCTCCCGGCCCGTGACCTCCACACTTTTTCCCTTTGTGACCTCTGAACTCTTGCTGTTGGCTCCTGCCCCCCACACCTCCCCTCTGTCTTTTGTGCCATGTGTGGCCTACCCTTTTTTTGCCACCTCCGGGAATGTGATTGTGCCATTTCTGACCTCATGTTTCCTGCTGTGGTTTGCTGCCGTGATTAACCTGGGTCATTGTCCCCTTTTCTGTGGTTTATTCCTTTTTTTGCCACCCCCCAACTGTGTCATTGTCCCCTGTCTGAACTCTCCCTCCCTGCCGCCGTCCCCTCCACTCTTGTCTTTGTGCCACTCGGGGCCCTACTCCAGTTTTTGCCCCCCCCCCCCCAAAAATTGGGGTTTTTCCCACTTTTGACCTAATGCTGTTTGCTGTGGCGGGGCCCTCCCGGGGGTGACCCCCAAAACCTGTGCCCATTGTCCCACCCCTTGGGGCCCTTACTCCTGTTTTTGCCACCTCCAAAATGTCATTGTTCTGCCAGGCTCGGGGGGACCTAAAATTGCTTGGATGCTGTTGGCTGCGGGCCGTGGAACCTAAACCTCTGTCATTGTGCCAGGGTTGCCCTTTCATGCTGCTGCTGTGGCTGCTGCGTAAATCCCAACACTTTTCCCTTTGTCCCAAATCTGTGGCCTTTTCCCGGGTTTTTGCCCCCCCCGAATGTCATTGTGCCACTTTCTGACCTCATGCTGCTGCGGGGGGGCTGTGCCGTGCCCTCCACAGTTCATTGTCCCACTCGTGGCCTACTCCTGTTTTTGCCCCCCTCCAGAATGTCATTGTCCCCAATGTCTGACCTCTGCTGTGCTGTGGCTGCGGGCCGTGCCTTCACATTTTCTTGCCCCTTTTGCCTTTCTCTGTGGCTTTATTCCTTTTTTTCCAACCTCCAGAAGGGTCATTGTGCCACTGTTGACCTCATGCTGTTTGGGTGGTGCTCCCGTGACCTACAACACTGTGTCATTGTGCCCTGTCTAAACCTAAAGCTGTGTGTGGCTGCTGCCGTGACCTCCACCTGTGTCATTGCCCCCAATTTTGGGGGCCTATCCTTTTTTTTGCCCCCTCCAGAATGTCATTGGGGCCACTTTTGACCTCTTGCTGCTGCTGGGCTGCTGCCTTGCCCTTTAAACCCTGTTTCTTTGGCCCTTCGCCCACCTCTGTGGCCGCTCCTTTTTTGACCTAAAATTTTTTCATTGCCCCACTGTCTGACCTATGCTGCTCTTGGCTGCTCCCTTGCCCCTACCACATTTTCTTGTCCCCACTTTGGGGCCCAAAAATTTTCCTGTTTTTGCCACCTAAAATTTTGTCATTGTGCCACTTTGGGGCCTTTCCTGTTTTTGCCACCTCCAGGTCATTGTGCCCTGTCTGCCCTAAATGCTGCGGTGGGTGCTCCCGTGACCTCCACACTGTGTCATTGTCCATTTCTGGGGCCTCCCTTTCCTTTTTTTTGCCACCCCCAAAGAATGTCATTGTCCCAAATGTTCTAAACCCCTTTTGCTGCTGCTGTGGTTTGCTGCTTGACCTCCCACCCTGTGTCATTGTCCCACTGTCTGACCTCATGCTGCTGCTGTGGTGCGGGCCTGACCTAAAAAAACTCTGTCATTGTCCCCTTGTCAAAACCTCATCTGCTGTGTGGTCCTCCCGTGACCTACACACTCTGTCGTGCCACTTTTGGCCTATTCTGTTTTTCCCCTCCCAAATTTTGTCATTGTGCCACTTTGGGGCCTTTTCCGGGTTTTCTGCCACCTCCAGGTGTCTTTGTCCCAACTGTCTGCCCTCTTTGCTGCTGCTGTGGCTGTGCCGTGCCCCCCACACTGGTCTTTGGGTCCCACTCTGGGCCTACCCTTTTTTTTGCCACCCGAATGTCATTGTGCCCTGTCTGCCCTTTCATGTTTGCTGTGTGGCTGTGCGTGACCTACACCCTGTGTCATTTTTGCCACTGTCTGACCTCATGCGGGCTGTGGGGGCTGCTGCCGTGCCCTTTACAAAACTGAAATTGTCCCAAACTGTTGTCTCATGTGTTTTGCTGGGGGTGTCCCTTTAACCCTACACCATGTGTCATTGCGCCACTCTGGGGGGCCTATTCCTGTTTTTGCCACCCCCAGAATATCATTGTGCCATGTCTGACCTCTTTGCTGCTGTGGTTGCCGCCTTCACCTCCCCCTTGTCACTGATGTTGCCCCTGGGCCCCGCTTGTTTTTTTCCAGCTTTTGCTGCCGGGGGACTTTTTCAGGCTACTTTTCCCCCTTCAGTTTTTTGGTCGGGTTTTGCCCTTTTAAAGTCCCAAAGGGAATTTTATAGTGAAGCGTTTCCTAAGAGCGGGGCAGTCTTCTGCGTGTTTTAACAAAAAGAAAACCTTTTGTATGAAGCCCCAAAAAAAGCTCCCCTCTGCATTTTTTTAAGCATGGCACAACGTTCTGAAGGCTCTGGCAGGGGAAAAATGTTTTTTTTAAGTGATTCGTCCCGAAGAAATTCGGAAAAAATTTTTTTTTTGCCGAGAAATCCGGGAAGTGAACGAAAGAATTTCGGGAAATTTCCTCCCTTGCTTTGAGATACTGACAAAACTGATAATAAAACAAAAAGGGTGTTTATGAAAAACCCGAGGTAAATGTGTTTTTTTCCAGCAAATCGAAAACCAACACACCCCCGTCTTTGACGTCCACACAAAATCTCCCCCTGTTCTATTCGGGAAAGGGGCTGATTTGGGGCCGCCAAAATGAAAAGGGAAGCGCCGAAAATGGGCGATATTAATAAAATTATGCACATTTTTCCAATTTACGGTGAAAAAATTCACCGAAAACCGGCCCCGTTTTTCAACGTGGAAAAATTTAACCCATTTTTTTGGGGGTAAGGAGGCCCCCAGCACAAAAGGCTTTTTGGAAGGTCGGGGGAAAGGGGGTGGGCCAAAGCATTTTTGGGAAGGGGGGCAAAACGGGGTAGGGCAAAGAGGGGGGCCTGCCTTTCTGGGGGGAAAAAAGGGGGTTTTGGTAGGAGGGAAATGAACGTTTTAGGTCCGGCTTGCAAACAAAGCACCATTGATGAGCAAAGTTCGAAAAATGGCACAATTTGACATCTGGGGGTGGAAAAACGAAGTAGGCCCGAAAGTAATTGGAAGAAGAATTTTTTGTGCGAGTCCGGGAAGTGAAGCCAAATTTGGGAATTGAATTTACCACTGCGGCTGCCTGAAGGCAGAAGGGATGTTTTGAAACAAAGCTTTTACTTCGACCATACACATGCATGAGGTCACACATTTGTCTTTTGTAAGCATTGTGCAAAAGCAAGGACCGGCATGGGCGATATTAATAGATATAAATGGTATGATTTCAGCGAGCAGACCCAGACAGTGCACAATACATAGTGTGGGGTCAGGCAGCAGCACGCAGCGCTGAGGTCAGAAACATGGCGCAATGACATTCTGGAGGTGGCAAAAACGGGGTAGGTCGAGAGTGGCACAATGACACAGTGTGCAGGTCATGGCAGCAAACCACAGCAGCAGCTGTGGTCAGAGAAAATGGCACAATGACATTCTGGAGGTGGCAAAAAAAAAACAGGAGTAGGCCACGAGTGGAAACAATACAGAGGTGAGGTCACGGCAGCAGCCACAGCAGCTGCATGAGGTCTGACATTGGCACAATGACAGAGTGTGTAGAGGTCACGGGCAGCAGCCACCAGCAGCAGCATGAGGTCAAACAGTGGCACAATGAATTTGGAGGTTTAAAACAAAAACAGGAGTAGGGCCACAGAGTGGCCAATGCAAATTTGTGGAGGTCACGGCAGCAGCCATAGAAGCAGCTTTGAGGTCAGACAGTGGCACAATGACAGGGGTGGAGGGTGATGGCGAAGAAAGCAAGCAGCATGAGTTCAGGGAGTGGCACAATGACAGAGTGTGGAGGTGGCGTAAACAGGAGTAGGCCACAGAGTGGCACAATGACAGAATGTGGAGGTGACGGCAGCAGCAACAACAGCAGCAGAGGTGGGTGGCAATACCAGTCCCTGGTAAAGATGGTGGTAGGCAGATTGAGAAACTGGCAGCAGATGTGGGGCTTTCAGGCGGGTGGCGGCATCAGAATAGTGGCTGAGGCAGGAAATTTGAATCCAGACTCATTTCTCAACGTTTTGGTGAGGCGTGATGGCTGATGTAATCTGACGCCTAAGGCATTGGTGTGTGTAAATCCTGGCCGATCCACACCTGATTCATCTAGACAAAGGTCAGTCGTTCCACATGGACTAGCGGGTTCTCCTTGCGGTAACGATGGCCCCCGCCCACTGAACAAGCGCTCCGATGCCACACTACTGGCCGGGCAGGATAGCTTCTCCACTGCAAACTCGGCAAATTGCGGCCACACATCCAGTTTGACTGCCCAGTAGTCCAGCAGATCTTCTAACTGGGGTGGCAGAGTTCTGTCCAAGTAGGCCACTACCTGTTGGTTCAGGGTCTGCTCCAGGTCCTGCTGCTGCTGGGAAGTGCCCATCTCACTAGGCTGGTGAAGGAAGCTACTCATCAGCGACTCCAGATATAGGTTGCTGCTGGTGGAGCTGGTACTGCTCCTACCCCCCCACCTTCCCACAGCAGCCGTAGCAGTGGTACGTGAGCGCTGACGAACCCCCCGGTTAGACCTGTCAGAGGATGGACCATGCTGCACATTGGCAGCGGCCAACTGATTACGGAGGATTTCTTTCTAGTACGCCAGTTCGTCCTCTCTCTGAGCAGCTGGAAAAAAGGCTCCCATTTTGGATAGGTAGCGAGGGTCCAAGATGGTGGAGAGCCAGAAGTCATCCCTCTGTCAGATGGTGACTATTCGGCTGTCACTAGTCAAGCAAATCAGCGTGCTTGGGGGTCATCTGCCTCGTCTTCCTCATCTCCATCTACCTCCTCCAATTGCTCCTGCTCCTCCGCTCCTGTCACCTGGGTAGAAAAACCACTCATTTCGCCAGACAATGCTTGTGCACCAATGTCCTCCTCCTCCTCCTCCAGTTTAGTCCCCATCGGACTCATGTGGCCGCGAGATGTAGTCGCCACGTCTCCAGTCCTCTGCCCAGACACATTTTTCAGCATCTGTTCCAGGACATGAAGCAGTGGAATGACGTTATTCATCCTGTAGTCCTGGCAACTGACAAATAACGTCGCCTCTTCAAATGGCCTCAACAAACGGCAGGTTTCACGCATGAGCTGCCACTGGCTGACATCAAAGTTACACAGGGGAGTACTCCTGTCCGCCTGGATCTTAAAAAATCGTTAATGGCCTTTCTCTGTTCATACAGTCGGTCCAACATGTGCAGGCTGGAATTCCAGCAGGTGGAAACCGCGCATATCAGAGTGTGTTGGAGGAAGCCGTTCTGCCGCTGCAACTTGAGGAGGGTGTTCCTGGCTTTGTAGGAATGGATAAAGTGCATGCACAGTTTCCTGGTCATTTTCAGAATGTTCTTAAGATCGGTGGAAGACTTCAGGAACCTTTTCACAACCAGATTGAACATGTGCGCCATGCAGGGCACATGGACCATCCCTCCTTGGTGCAGCGGGGACACCATGTTCCTCCCATTGTCCATCACCATGGTTCTGATTTGCAGTTGGCGTGGAGAAAGCCTCACATCGATTTCTTGCTGCATGACTCGGAGCAGGTCCTCCCCTGTGTGACTTTGTTCGCCGAGGCAATCCAGATGTAGAACTGTGTGACACCGCTGTGCCCTACACATGTGGTATGATGGAGCAGCACTTGTGGAGGCTGAGATGGTGGTAGTTGTGAAGGAGGCAGAGGTGGACATTGGCGCAGGAGCCGCAGTTTGACAACGTGGAGGAGAAAGAGGCATCTTCTTTCCAAGTTGTTGTGTGGCTGGGCAGGAAGCACATTCACCCAGTGGGCCGTAAAGGACATGTACTGGCCCTGACCGTAGTTACAGCTCCACAAGTCCCCGCTGCCGTGCACCTTGTAAGAAACCAATAGGCTCAAGGACTGTCCCACTTTCTGTTCCACATATTTGTGAAGGGCTGGTACTGCCTTTTTGGAGAAGAAATTACGGCTTGGAACTCTCCATCTCGGCTCGGCACAGGCCATTAGTTCTCTGAACGGTGCAGAGTCCACCATTTGGAAAGGGAGGGACTGCAGTACCAACAACTTGGACATGAGCAAGGTCAGCTTCGGCATCTTAGGATGGTTGGACGCATACTGTTGTCTCTTTGCAATCGCCTCGTAGAACGACTGCTGGCGCCATGAGTAGCGAGGAGCAGGAGCATCTGGACCGGGAGATGATGGCAAAGAGCAACAGCTCCCTTCAGCAGAGGTGGTGGAACCTTGACTGGCTGAAATGGCATGCGTGCCACTGGGCGCTGCTGATGCTGTTGCTGCAGTGGCAGGATTTACCACCACTTCTGAGCCACGTTTCTCCCAGGCCACCAGATGGTGAAGCTGTATGTGTTGACACAAGGCCATGTTGCTAATGTTAGCAACCTGGCCACGCTTCACTTTCTGCCCACAGATTCTACATGTACCCATGTTAGGCTCCTCTGGTGTCTTAGCAAAAAACTGCCACACCGCCGAGTAGCTGATTTTACTGCCAATGCTCCGCACTGAGTGACTACTACTGCCGCTGCCTCGCTGAGCCTCTGTGCTGCTACTCTCTTGGACCTGAGAAGTGGGTTTTCTACCCTGTTACCGTTTGGCTCCTGACCTCGCACTGCTGCTACCCTGCTGACTCATGGCCACACTACCCACTTGCTGGCTGCGCCGCTGCCTGACGGGCAAGCTGACGCCCTCTTCCCCTGATGATGATGGAGCCCTTGCTGCACCCGGCTCCCAAGTTTGGTCGGCTACATCATCATTGATTATTGTTGGATCTTCACTGCTGTCCTCCTCAATGGTATTGGTATGCAGAGGCTGAACCCTCCCAAGATGACCTCCCATGCCACTCTCCACATCCATACTTTGCCACCTACTGCAAGAAGCAAGGGATGTCGGCCCCACCTCTTCGCTGCCAAGCTGCTGACTGTTCTCATATTGTTCATCCTCGCTTTATAGTGGCGCTGAGCCCAGACTACATAGTAGATCTCTGGCTGAGGGAACCGGACGGGACAGAGGCGTGTTGAGGACAGGTGAGGGCCGCTGACCCGCTCACAGGCCATGCCAACTAAGGATTGTGTCTGACGTTCCCACCGACTCTTGGCTGGGGTTGTCAGATGTCATCTGGGAGGAAGTGGATGACCTAGTCAACCAATCAAGAACCCTTGGGTTGCGGGTCACCACACGGCCGCTAGATGACACCGGCAGTTCGGTTCGCACCGAGTCACCCCTGCTCTGATGTCCCCTTACTGTGCTGTGACCTGTGCCTGCTCCAGGAATGTTTGTGCCACTGCCACTTGCATGTGAAGAGCCTGCCAACTCTCTGTCTGACATACTGTTTGTTCAAAAATTTGCAGACTCTGTTTAATGAAGAGATCTGTATATGATAAATACACACCCTGTATTTGACTCCAAATGAACCCACTAACAGGCCTGGGTAACCATTGGATATAAATTATGCTACAGAAATCATCAGGAAAAATTAACTGGTAGGTGGCGTGTAAAAACGCTGTTTATTTTACTGACTGCAAAAGCACAAACAGGTTTAAATAACCCTTGGATATAAATTATGCTACAGAAATCACCAGGAAAAATTTACTCCTCTTTGGCATTTAAAAACACAGTTTATTTTACTGAATATAAAAGCACAAACAGGCTTAATTACCCCTTGAATATAAATTGTGCTACAGAAATCACCAGGAAACAATTAACTGGTATGTGGCTTGTAAAAACGCTCTGTATTTTACTTACTTCAAAAGCACAAACAGGCTTAAATAACCCTTGGATATAAATTGCGCTACAGAAATCACCAGGAAAAAATTTACTGGTATGTGGCGTGTAAAACACTGTGTATTTTACTTACTACAAAAGCACAAACAGGCTTAGATAACCCTTGGATATTCAATGCGCTCCAGAAGTGACCAGATGGCATTAAAATGTTTATGGGGCAGAATGAGACCCACCCTGGACTTGAATTACAATGCCCCACAAACTGGATCAAAATTATAATGGAAGATGAAAGCAGTGAGACCCCCAAAATCGCTGTTAAAAACATATTTCTTTTGTGAGGTCTCTGCAGCAGCAGCTGCACCAGCGGCACAATGAAAGCAGTGTGAGGAGCGGGCATTGCATCCGGACTTATATAGTGCGGTGACGTCACAGAATCCCGCCGTTCTCTGATTGGCTTCTGATTGGCTTCATCCTTTCTTCCTCCCAGATTTCTCTGCCCCGTGTCACGCCATGTGCTTGTGGCCATTTTATCAATTAAGAACACGCTTCGTTCCCACGAATCACCCCAAACTTCGACTTCGTGCAGAATCAAAGTTTTCCTGAAATTCTAAATGAATTCCACTTTGTTAGAATCGATTCGCCCATCTCTAATTGCAATCAAGTGCAAGTAAAATATCAGCTTCACATATGCTTCAGAAGAAGATAACTTCTTCAGTCCTGCACCAAATAAACCGACTTCTTCAATTTTTACACTAGTGAACAATAATGAAGTTTACTTTTTCTTTTGAAAAAGGGTGGGGGTAAGGATAGTGTACTAGTTATTGTAATTTGTGGCTAAATGGGTTGTAATCTTTTTAAATACATTTGAATTTGTCTTCATGGATGGATATCAGAGTATGGCTGATTTTTGAGACCGTAAAGCTGGAGGTTTGCCATGACAAAACCAACCATACAACTGAATGAAAATCAAGCTGCTTTCAGCTGTAGTCATGGATACAGCCACAGCCACCCTTTGGATTTTAACATTTTTTTAAGTCACGAGAAGAAGAAAGAAGATGAGAAAAATGTACTGACATCATGAAAAGATTATGGACATTTTTGTGCTTTCCCAGAACCTATTATTCCATAATACAGGATGTAACAGACTGTCAAGCTACTTATCCACATGGTTATTGTGGAGTTAATCAACCAGTACAGGTTCAGAAAGGAAAAGACAGAATTGCATTGCATAATGTGGGTATGAAACACTGTTTCTGTAAAAATCCCAGAGACCCTTTTTTAGAGACTATAAAAGCTTGGGAATATACATGCTCAAAAAAAAAAAAAAAAAAAAGGGAAAAACTTATAATAAATAATAGAATATATACAAAATATATTATAATCATATTTTATATATAAAATTATAATAATAAAATAATATATTAATATATATATATAAAATTTTATAATATTTATTATATTGTTTTTATATATAAATAATTTAGTATAATTAATTTTATTAATATTATAAAAAATATATAATATATTATTTATTATATTAATTTATTATAAAAGATTAATATAATATATAATTTATATATATAAATTAAAATTATAAAATTAAAATATAAATAATATTAAAATATATAAATTTATATATTTTACTATAACAATTAATCTATTATAATATTATAATAAATATATATAATATATATATATAATAGTATAAAATAATATAAATATTATTACTATTTAATACAAAAATATTATATATAATAATATTATATTATTAATACTAGATATATATAAAGATTATTAAATTTAATATATAATATAACAATTAAAATAAATATACTAAATTATATATAAATTATATATATATATAATAAATATAATATAAAATTATTTTAATTTATAAATAAATATATAATAATAAATTATTAAAATACTTAATTAAATAATTAAAAATTATATAATAAATTATAATATTATATAAAATATATATATAATATATTAAATAATAATAAAAATATTATATATTTATAAATAATATATAACTTTTTTACATTAATTATATTATAAATTTAATATATATATAATATATATTTAATATAATATTTAATAATTAAATAATATAATTATATATATATTATAATTATTTTTTTATAAATTAATATTAAATATTTATTTATTAAAATTAAAAATAATAAATATATATTTATAATTAATATATTATATAAATTATTATATAAAATTATTAATTTATTAATATAAAAAAATAATTAATATTATATATTTATATATTATATATATAATATTTATTAATTTAATTATTTATAATATATTATTTATATTTATTATATATATTAATAATTATAAAATATATATTAAATAAATAAATTTTATAAAATATATTTTATTAATAATTATATTTATATAATATACTTTATATATAATATTATTTATAAACTTTAATATACTTAATTTAATTAATATAAATAATTTTTTAATAATATATTAAATATAAATAAATAATAATATTAAATTATAAAACTAATATAAAATATATATTATTAAATATATATAATTTTATATAATAAAACTTTAATTATATAATAATATGTTAAATATCTAATAATTAATTATTATTATTATTAATAAACAAATAAATTATTTAATTATATTATGAACTTTATATAATTAAAAATAATTTTTAAAAAATATTATAATTTAATATAAATTAATTATATAAATATATATATTATATATTAAATATTATAATATTATTAATATTATTTTATATTATAAATATTTAATAAAAATATATTATAAATTAAAATAAAAATAATTATTAATATATAATATAATAATATATAATATAAATATATTATTAATTAAATATTTTAGTTAATAAATAAATATAATAATTATATATAAAATAACAATTTATTATAATATTATTATATTATAGTACTAAATTTTATAATTATACTAATATATAATAAATATATAAATTAATACTATTATAAATATAAATATAATATAATATTAAAACTATATTATTATTTATTCTATATTTAATATTATAATATTATAATAAATATATTTATAAAAAATTTTTTTTTAATTATAAAATTATAAATAATATATTAAAAAAATAATGAATTATATAATATATAAAATTATAATTAAAAATAAAACATAATATTACAATATTTAAAATAGAATATTATAATAATTATTATTATATAATATATTATATAATTTTTCAAAAATAAATATTTAATACTTAATATATATAATAATATTATTATATTAATATTTAATTATATATAATATAAATATAATAATAAAAAATTAATATCTTAATATAGATTAATAATATTAAAATATTAATAATATAATATATTTATATATTAATTTTTATATATTATATTATACTACTATTCAATTAAAAAAATTATAATATATAAATATATATAAATATATAATATTATATAATTATTTTATAAGATTTTTTATTTATAAAATATATAAATAAATATAAAATATTAAATAATTATATAATAATTATAAAAAAATTTAAATAATCTTAATTATAAATTTTTTATATTATTAAAATAATATATAATTATATTAATATAAATATTTATATAAAATATATATAGATAATAATATATATTTATTTATATATATTAATATAATATAATATATTTAATATTATAATATTTACTATATATTATAATAATTATTATACATATAATTATTTATAATATATTTATTAATAATAATCTTATATTTATTATATAATTAAATTAATTTAAAATATAATAATTTATAATAATTATTATATTTATTATAATATAACTATAATTAATTTTATTATAATAAATAATATAAATTATAAATATTTAATTCATATATAATATTTATATTAAAATATTATTACTTTATTATTTTATAAATAAATAAAAAAAAAATAAATATTTACAATTTATAAATATATATATAATAATAAATATATATAAAAAAATATATATAAATAAAATAATATTATATATAAATTATTATAAATAATAATATTAATATATTAATAAATTATATATATAATTTATTATAATTAATAATAATAATATAATTTATATAATATTTTTATATAATTAAATATTTTAAATAAAAATTATAATTTAAATATTAATATAATTAATAATAAAAAAAATTAAAAATAATTATAAATATTACTTATATTATAAATTTAAAAAATATATATATAAATTACTTTATATATTATTTTAATATTTTAAATGATATATATATAAATTATATATATAATATATAATTTAAATACTATATATATTTATTTTAATTATTATACTTATAATAATTTAAATATAATATATTATAAAATAATAAAAATATAATAATATAATAAATACAAATTTATATTTTATTAGATAATAAATAATATTTTTTATATTATATTAAATATTAAATATATACAAATATAAAATATATATAATTTTATATTTATTATAATATAAATTAATAATATAATAATTAATAATTAAATAAAAATAATATATATATAATATTAATGTATAAATTTATATAATTATTATTAATTACTATTTAAACTATTTAATATTAATATATTATATATATATTAATATTTTAATATTTTTAATATAATATTATAATAATATTACATAATTAAATATATAAAATTAAAAAAATATCAATATATACAATAAAATATTAATAATATATATTAATAATCAAAATTATAATATTATTATAATATTAATTTAAATAATTTATTATAATATTAATTTAAATTAAAAATTAATATATAATTATATAACTTAAATTATAATAAATAATATATAAAATATAATATAACTAATATATTATATAATTTTATATATATATCATATTTAATTATATTAATATAATATATTATTTATATATAAATTAGTATAAATATAAACCTATATATTTCTTCATAAAATAATATATTTTAATCATTATAATATATATAATAAATAATTAAAATAAATAGTATTAATTATATATTAATTATTATATATTATATATTTTATATATAATAATATTATTACAATTTATATAATTATTTCTAATTTTACAACTATTTATATATTTTAAATAATATATAGTAATTATTCATTGAATAAATATTAATAAATTATTTATATATTATATTATATATATATATAATATACTAAATTTATAAATAATTTTTTATATATATATAAATATTTTATATATAATATATTTATATATTTATATATAACAATTATAATTATTATTATTAATATAAAATAAAAAATATAATATATTAATAATAAATATATAATATATTATAATATTAATTAATCATATTAAATATAAATAATTAAATAAATTTTATAAATAATTTATATTTTATGATAATTATAATATTTAATATACATAATTTTTAATATAATATAATAATATAATATATATATATATATTTACATAATTATATAATATTTATAATATTTATAAATATTTAAATTTAAATAAAAAAATTTTATAAATAATTAAATAATATATAATAATAAATTTATATTAATAATAAATTATATAATATAAATTTATAAATAACTATTAGTAAAATATATTAATTTATATTTTTTAATATTAACTATTATTATACTTTAATATATATAATATTTATTAAAAATATATTATTTATTATATAATAATATATTATATTATATATATTTAATAAAATATTTATATATATTTATAATATTTATATTAATAATTATATATTATATATTTAAATATTTTATATATTAATAATATAAATTTTATTATATATATTTTATTTATATTATTACTAATAATTAATATATATATATATAAGTATAAATTAATAATATAATTTTAATATAAATAATATATATAGTAATAAAATTATTATATTATATAGTAATATAATATTAAAATAATTTAATATATAATAATATAAATATATATATATATTATATTATATATAAAATATATAAAATATACTTTAAATATAATATAATATACTTACTATATAAATTATTATTATATAAATATATATAAATAAAATTAATATTATAAATATAATATATTATTATATTAAATTATTATATACTATAACTTAAAAATTATATATTTTTAATTTAAAATTTTAAAACATTAATAATAAATATTTTAATTATAAATTATAATATAATAATATAATAATATAATTCATATTATATAATATAATAATATAATAATATTATAATTTATAATTAAATATATTATTTTAATTAAAAAATTAAAATTAATAATAAAATAAAAAAATAATAATAATATATAAATATATTATATATAATTTATTATAAATAATTTATTAAATATAAATATAATTATTATTAATTATATTAAAAAATATATTATTTATAAAGTCATATATTAATTTAATAAAATATAACAATATTAAAATTTTTATAAATAATATAAGATTTAATTAATATTTTAAAATAATTAATATAATTTATATTTTATATATAAATTAAATTATAATATTATATAATTATTATAATTATTTTGAAAATATAAATATATTAATATATTAAATATTTTTATATATATTATTTATTATTATTAATATTTATTTAATTTAAAATATTTAATAAGTTAATTTAACTATTATTATTTTTTTATAATATTAATAATTAAAATAAAAACAAATTAAATAATTAATATTTACTATTTTTAAAAATTAATATTATATTAAATATATTATATATTAGTATAATAAAATATAATAATATTATTTATATTTTTATATATTATAATATATATATTATTATAAATAATAAATATATATTAAATATTTAATTATATATTAATATATTATTAATATATAATATATTTATATTATTAAATTTTAAATATATAAATAAATATATTTATTTTATATTAAAACTAATATATTATATAACTATTATAATAAATTAATTAATTATTATTAATATATTAATACAAATATATAATAAATATTTTTATATTTTTTTCAATATATAATATAATATTATTATTATTTAATAATATTTAAATACTAATTATTATTTATATTATTATATCATATATTAATATATATTTATAATTTTTAAATATTTATTATTATTTTAATACATTAAATATTCATTTAAATACAAAATAAATATACTAATTAATAATAAATTATATTTAAATACATTATAAAAATTAAATAAAATTATATACTAAGAATAAATATTTTTAAAAAATCATATATAATTATAATATACATATATTATTATAATAATAATAAATAATTATATAATAATAAATATAATATTAATTAATAATATAAAATATATTAAATTATATATAATTTATAAAGATTATATACTTATTATAAATAAATAAAGATAAATATAATATAATAATTTAATATATTATTAAATATATAGTATATAATTATATATATATATATAAATACTAAAATTATATATATAATATTATATATAAAAATATAATATATAATAATATTTTATATTATTATATTTTATTATATTAATTTTTAAAATAAAATATTATTTAATAATATATTATTATTATATTATAATATTATAATATATTAATAAAAATATATAATATAGTAAAAAATAAAATTATATATTATATAATATATTAAAATATATTTAATTTTATATATATTATTAAAATTAATATTTATTTAATATATTAGATAAATATAAATAATATTATTTTATATATTTATATTTATTTATTTAAATATGTATAAATAATATAAATATGATTTATTAATATTAATTATAATAATAGAAAATATATTAATATATTATTTAAAAAATTTCATATTTAAAATATATTCATATAAATAATATTAATAAAATATATATATAATTTTAATAAATATAAATAAGATATATAATATCTAAAATAAATACTAATATATAAATTTTAAATTATTTAATACATAAATTATCTTTAATATATTAATTTAAAAATAAATATATATACTAATAAAAATATAATTTTTTAGAATAAAATCATTATTAAATTATATTAAATTAATTAATACTATTAATAATATATATTTAATTATTATTACAATTATATATATATCTTTTATTTATAATTTAAAAAATTATATAAAAAAAAAATATTATTAAATAATAATTATAATTAATATTATAATTAATAAATATATTATATTTAATATTAAATAATATAATATTATTTTATAATATATATTATATTTATATTTAATTATTATTATTAAATAAAAAATATTATTATATATATTATATAAATAATATTATCATAAAAATTATATATAATAATTAATTATATATATTTATAATTATTTAATTATATTTTAAAATATATATTAATGTTATAATATATATATTAATATAATATATTTAATATTTAATAAATATATATAATAATTTAATAAATTATAATATATATAATATATTATATTTATATAAATATTTATTATATTATAAAAATATTATTTTACTATTATAATAATTATATTATATATTTTATATATATTAATATATAAAATTATTTATATATAATAATATTATATAATTATAATATATATAATAAAATTTAATAATAATATTTAATTATAAAAATTATAATATTATATATTATTTATTAAATATAAAATTATTAATTAATATAATAAATATAATTTTTATTAAAATTTTAATATATATAATTAATATAATTTTATATATTATAATAATAAAATTATATTAAAATAATAATTATATAAATTATAATTAATAAAAATTATATAATATAAAATTAATAAAATTATTATCTAACTAAAATATAAAATTATTTATAATATATATATATTATATTAATATTAACTATTATATAAATATATAATAAAAATTTTTTATTAATAAATATATATTTAAAATAATCTTTAATATAAAATAATAAATATTTATATTATAATAATAATAAAATAATAAAATTACTAATAATTATATAATAATATTAAACAAATAATATTAATAAATTAAAAGATTATTATATTTAAATATATATTAATATTACAAATAATAATATAAAATAATAAAAATATAAGTTACATATTATTTAAAATATTAATAAGTATAATAATATATTATTATATTAAATATATAAAAATATATAATATTATTTATTTCTAATTATATAATTATATATTATTAGATATTTAAAATTAAAATTAATATATATTTAATAAATATATATATATATATATATTTATTTATATTAAATATGATTACTTCTAATTTAAATATTTTCAAAATATATAATATATTTATAAAATAATTAATAATATAAATTAAATATATATAATAAAAAATTATATAAAATTATATATTAATTATTTATTATATATATATTATATAATATTTTAATAAATTAATTAAACTTTAAAATAAATAATTTAATTATAAATATATTACTATATAATGTATATTAAAATATATTTAATTATATATAACATCAATATATAATATTAATAAATATAATTATATAATTATAATAAATATATATAAATATAAATTATATTTTATATATTATATAATTAGTATATAAATAATAATTAAATTTATAAATAATTATTAAATTAAAATATTTATACATATTAAAAATTATATAATTAAATTTATAATATAAATACATAAATAAAATTAAAAGATTTATTTATTTAAAATAAGTTATTTAATATATATATAATAAAATATATATATTATTAATAATATTAATTATTTATATTATATATATATATTAAATCATAATTTATATAATTACTATAATATTTATAATATTTTATATCTATTATTATATAATAAAATTATTTTAAACTAAATTAATTTTAATTTTATAATAATATTTATAATAAATCTTATATAAATATAATTATATAATAATTTATATAAATAATCTTAATATACTTTTATATTTAATATATTAATTTCATTTATATAAATAACATAATATAATTTTATATAATTATATATATTATAATATAAATATATTTTATTATAATATTAATATTATTATACAATAAATTACAAATAAAAAATATATTTAATAATAAATATTATATTATAAAATATATTAAATTTTTATAATATAATAAAATAAAAAATATAAAATATATATAATTATAATTAAATAAATTAAATTATAATATATTTTTATATTAAATAAAAATATATATAATATATTAAATTAATATAATTATATAAATTAAATATATATATATATATATTATCATATATATAAAATATAAATATTATATATATTAATAATTTTATTAAATAATATTAATTATTATTTAATTAAATTTTTATATAAAAATATAAAATATTAGTTTATTATAATATAAATTTTAATAAATATAATAATAAATTATATAATATTAATTATAATAAAATATAAAATATTATTATTAAAAATATAATATAATATTATTTTATTTAATTATAAAATATTATTAAATTATTATAATATACTAATAATAATATAATAATATATATAATTATATATAATATTTTATATTAATATAAAATATTAAATAATATTAATTAAATTATATAATATATTTAAATATTATTTATTATAATATAAAATATATATATATATTTATATATATATTTATAATTAAATTATAATTATTTAAAATATTCAATATAATAAATATATATTATTATATATATATTTATTTCATATAAAATTTATTATATATTAAATATTTAATTAAATTTACTAATATTTTTTATATTAATATATAATAAATTATAAATTATTTTTTATATATTAATATATTTATATAAAATATAATATCTACATAAATTTAATAATAAAGTATTATATATTATATATATTATATTTATATATTATATTATATATATATTTATATTAAATTAAATATATTTATAATATAAAATATTGAATTTATATATATATATAAAATATATATATATATAATATATAATATATATAATTATTATAATATAAATATTTTTAAATAATTATTAATTATAATATTAATATTATTTATTTTAATAATTTATAATAAATAATAAATATTTATATTTTAAAATATAACAATATAATAATAATTATTATATATATAAGTAAATAATAATAAATATTTATATTATTAATATATTAAAATTATTATAATTTTAATTATATATTTATATTTAAATTAAAATATCATATTATAATATATAAATATAATATATAATTATATTATATATAAAAAATTATAATATATATATTATTATAAATTAAATATAATATATTAAAATATATATATAATTATATTATTAATAAATATTAAAAAATAATTATTTTATAATATAATAATAATAATAATTAATTAATTATTAATTATATAATATTTAATATATAAAATTATTATCTTATATATAATATAATTATAAATAAAATTTATAATATTATTATATATAATTATAATAAATTTAATATATATTTTTATTAAATTATTATTAATTTCTTTATTATTCAATATAATTAAAATAATACTAAATAATAAAAAAATAATAAATTTATATAATATTATAATAAATAAATTATATATTATATATATTTTATAATATATTTATAAAATTTATTTATAATAAATATATATTAAAATATAAAATATAACTACTAAATAATATAAATTAAATTAAATATAATAAATAATATATATAAATATATTTTATAAATTTAAATTTTATATTATATCTTTAAATATATATATAAAATATTTATATATATTAATATATTATTATATAATTACAATAAAAAATTATATAATTATATTATTTTAATATTAATATTTTAATATTATAATAGAATATTATATATAATATAATTTAATTTTAATATAAAATAATAATAAATATTTAAATTTATATTTATATATAATATTAATAATTTTATAATATTATAATTATTATTAATTATATATATTACTAATAAATAATTAAAAAATTAATAAATTATATTATAATATTTATATTATATAATAAATAAATATAAATTATATAATAAATAGATTTAAATATATATTAGATATAAACTAACAATTTATACTATAATATATATATTAAAATATTAAATTACAATATATTATATAATAATTATAAATATATTATAAATATTATTAATAAAAAATAAATAATATATATTAATATAAATATAATATATAATTATATATTATATTTTAAAATATAATATTATATAATCTATATTATATATAATTATTTATATATAAAAAAATAAATAATATATTATAGTAATATATATCAATAATATATAATAATAATACATAATTATATAATATAATATTATACTATACATTAAAATATATTATATTAAATTTACAATATATAAAATTTATATTAATTATATATTAATAATAATTATATAATTTTAAAATAATGCTTAAATTATAAATATTTATATTTATATTATATTTATTATTTATTAATTAAGATATATATAATAATTTTAATTAAATATATTTATTTTTATTTTTTAAATTATAATAATTATAATTTAAATAAAATATAATTATATAAATTATAAAAAATATATTAAAAATTTATTTATAATAATATATATTTATTTATTATATTTATTATTAAATATTTATATAAATATAAAAATTTATAATAATTAATTTTATATAATAAAATATAAAATTATATATATTTTTTTAAATATTTATTAATTTTAAATTCTTTTTATAAATATATTAATATATTATAATAAATACTTTAAAATATATATTAATTTATAATACAATATTAATATAAATATATAAAATATATAATATATAAAAATAACTATATAATATATAATTATCATAAATATATATATTATAATTTAATAATATATATTATATTAATTATATACTACTATTAATAATTATATTTATATAAATTACTAAATAATTAATAACTATATTAAAATATTAATATAATAAAATTACAATAATTATTATAATTATTTATTAAATTTATTATATATATCAATATTTTATTCTATTATATAATTTTTATTAAATAAATAAATTAATATTAGTTATTAATATATATATATTAATATTATATATATATATATTATTATAATATATATATAATTAATATTTAAATATATAATAATTTATAATATTTAATCCTTACTTATATAATATAATTTATATTAAATTAATTGAAATATATATTATTAATATTATTATAATATCAATATAAATATATAATTTTAAATTAATATTATTAGTATATTATATATATTCTTTAAAAAAATTATTATATAAATATTAATAAAAAAAATAATTTACTATTATATAAAGAATATTAAATATCATTAATAAATCTAAAATTATATAATTATTATATAAATAATTACATTATCATTTATTTATTTTTATAAATAATATAATGATTTAAAATATTATTATATTATAATATTTTTATAATAATTATATAATAATTTTTTAAATTTTTTATATAAATATAAAATTTTTTTAAATTATATAATTATTAATATAGTAAATTATATATAATATAATTAATTAATATATATAAAATATATATATTTAAAAAAATATATAAATTATAAATATATATAATAATAAATAATATTTATTTAATAATTATTATATTAAATAATATTTATATATATAATTTATATTATTATATTATAAAAATAATTATTAATATTATAATTATGAATTATAAATATTATTATTATAAATAATTAAAAATACTATCAAATAATAATTAATAATATTATTATATAATTTTATATATAATAAATAATAAATAATATTAATTAAATATTATTAATAATATAATAATATATATTTTATAATAAAATATATAAATAAATAATTAATTAATATAAAATATTATATATATATATTAATAATATATAATATAAAATCATATATAAATATTAAAAATGATCTTATAATAATATTATATATATAGTAAATAATATATATATAATTATATTAATAATTTATAATTAAAATAAAAGATATAATAATTAATATATTAAAATTATAATAATTTTTATTATTAATTATAAAATAATATAATTTTACAAAATAAATATATTAAATAACATATATATATATAATATATAATAAAAAATATAATATAATTATAAATATAATTAATAATAATATATTAAACATATAATTATATAATAATAAATATTATATAATAATTATTATTTAATATTATATTATTTAAAATATATATATATATATTATATAATTTATTAATATAAATTAATTAAATATATTAAAATATTAATATATATATTTATTATTAATTATTTAATTTATTAAATATTAAACTAATTAAATATTATGATAATAAAATAATTATAAATAAATATTAATAATATAATATTATATATATTAATATATTACATAATTTATTATATTATATAATATATTTATAAATAAATTTTAAAAAATAATTAATAAATAATAACTATAATATTATTATTTATAATAATATATAATATAAATATCTATAATTTTATTAATAATAAATTATTATTAATATCAATAAATTATATTATTATAATATATTATTAATAAATTAATATTTATATATATATAAATTAATTTAAATATAAAAAATTATTAACTATTAAATAAATTACTATTATCAATTATAATAATAATATTATTATATTATATTATATATATAATATTTATATATATATAATATATAAGTTAAAATTACTATAATAATAATAATCATAATTTTATTATAATATATAATATATATATATAATAAATTAAATTTAATAAATTATAATTAATAAAATATATATATATTATAAATTAATATAAAATAATTACAAAATAAATTTTATATATAATATTTATAAAAATAATTAAATAAAAATATTATATATATATATTAAATAATAATTATTATATTAATTAATATATAATAATACAATATATATTAAAATAAAAAAAAATATATACTTATATAAATTAATAATATTAAATATATATTTAATATATAATTATATTTATTAATTATAGTAATTATAATATATATTAATATTAAAAATTATTATTTATAATATATAATATTACAATAATAAAATTAATAATAATATATTTAATTTATTAAATATTTATTAATTTAAATAAATATATATTTAAATATAAAAAAATTATTTATACTAATAATATAAAATTATATTTATATATATATATATATATATATAAAATATTATTATATAATTTAAATATTTAATAAATAAAATTAAATAATTAAATATAATATAATATATATATTATAATTATATTTACTTATTATAAATTTATATAATATATATATTCTATTATTTATTTATAATAATAAATAATTATTATTATTATTATTATAAATATTTTATAAAATTAATTATATAATTTTAATAATATATTAAATAAAATATTATTATAAATTATATATATAAATAATAAATAGTTATTTATTTTTAAATATTAATTATTAATTATTATATAACAATAAATTAATTATATATCAATATTATATTTAAATATTATATATATTAATAATATTTTTATATACATATTTAAATATAATAATTTATAATTCATATATTTATATATAAATTATAAATTAATATTAAATTATTTAACTTATAAAAAATTATAATATAATTATTATATAATATTAAATTTATATAAAACATATATATTATTAAATATATTACTACTTATATTAATATATAATATATTATTATATAATTTATTAATATAAATATATTTAAATAATATTATATAATATAATAAATAAATAATAATTATATATAAAAATAAAAAAATATTAATTATATAAAAATAATAATATATAATTTATATATTTTTAATTATTTTTAAAAAAAATAATATTAATAATTAATAAAATTAATTTTTTATAATATTTATTATTATATAATAATATAAAGATTTAATAAAATAAATTTATATCTAATTATTTTAAATATATAAATTATATTATTTAATTTAAATAATAATAAATATTTATAAATAAAATATTATATTAATTAATATATTAAAATATAAATAAAATAATATATATAAATAATAAAAAATAATTAAATAATAATATAATTAAAGATATTACTAATAATAAAATAATAATATTAAATATGAAATATAATAAAAAAAATATATATAATAATAATATATATAATAATAAATATAATATAAATAAAATTAATTATAATAAAATATATATAAATATTAATTTTAATAATTAATTATTAATATTATTATAAATTAAATAATATTTTATAATTATAATATAAAATAATAACTACTTATAATATTTTATAATAATTATAAATTCATATTAAATATATATATAATTATAATAATAATATTAATTATTTATATTAATATATTTTATAATACTATATATATATTATATTATATAATAAACATATACTAAAAAAATATATAATTAATAATAAATTACATATTTAAATATATCTAATATTTTATTTAAAATAAATTATATATTTTATTATTTATTAAAAATTAATAAATAAATATAAGTATATAATTTATATAAAATAAATTTTAAATAATAATAAAACTACATCAAATATATTATATTAAATACTATATACATAAAAAAATATTTATATTAATTTATTAATTTATATTATATTATAATATAATATTAATAAATAATAAATATATATATTAAAATATATTATTTATAATTAAAATATTAATATATATTAAATATATAAATAATAATATTAATTAATAATAATAATATCTTTAACTATTTTAATATTAAATATAATATATTAAATAATAATAAATTTATATAATTAAATTATAATATGAATCAAAATTATTAATAAATATAAAAATATATTAATAATATTATTTAATATATAATAAATAATATATTAATTATTATAAAATAAATATTATATATAATAATATTAAAAAATTAAAATAAATTATAATATTTTAATAATTATATAATATATTATATATATATTATTATTAAATTTTATAAAAATAAAATATAATAATATAATATAAATATATAATAATTTTAAATATATTTTATATAATTAAATAATAAAAAATAATATTTAATTATTATTATAAATATAATAATATATAATTTAATAATTATATTATTATTAAATTAATTATATTAATTATTAAGAATTAAAATATATTATTTAATTAATTATAATATAAATTATAATAATTTATATATATAATAAAATTATTATATTAATAATATAATAAAAATAAATTTAAATATAAATATAAATTATATTAACTATATATAATTATAAATTATATAATTATATAATAATATAATTAATAATAATATTATTAAATTAATTTATTATATATTAAAATAATAATATATATTATAAATTTATATAAAACATAAGTGAAATAAATAATTTAATATAAATATATATTAGATTAATATATAATAATAAGTAATTATATAAATTTATTATATAATAATTAAAATATTATTTAAAAATTAATTTATAAAAATATATTAATTTAGATATAAAATTATAATTTTATAATATTATATATAATATATTATAATAAATATAATATATTATAATAATATTTATATAAATAATAATAAATATATATAATAATATTATTATAATATATTTAAATATTTAAATAATAAATTATATATATATAAATATAATATTATATTTAATATTAATATAATATATCATTAATAAATAAATTATATATATAATATAAAATTTCATAATATTATTAAATATATATAATAAATAATATATTATATATTAATTAATAATATTAAAATATTAATATAATTTATAATATATTATTAATATTTTATATAATTTAATAAAATTATTATATTAAAACTATAAATTTAAAAAATAATTTTTATATAATATATATTAAATATAATATAAAATAAAATATATATTTTTATAATAAATATAATTTAATAAATATAAAATATAATCTTATATATTATATTTATTTATTTATATTAATATATTTAAATTAATAAATTATATTATTATAAATAAATAAATTTAATAAATATATTTATTATTATAATTGTTTTATTATAAACATTTCTTTATTATAATTGAATAATATATACTACAACATTATATAATATATTATTATAATATATTATATAATATATATTATTAATAATATATATAAATAATTACTACATATAAATAATTATAATATTATATTATATATATTTTATATTATTTAATAATTAATATATAATATTATATAAAATAAATATAATATAATATAGTTAATATACTAATAATAATATAAATTATTAAATATAAAAAAATTTATAAACACTATTATCTTTATTAAAACTATTTAAAATATATTGTTAATATAAATTATATAATATTATATATATAATATATAATATATATTTAATTTATATATTTTATAATTTTATAATAATATATATAATTATTAATACTATATAAAATTCATATAATACTAAATTAATAAAAAATTATAATAATAAATCCTACCATATTTAATCAAAAACAAATTTTATATTAAATATAATATTTATTAAAATTTATATAATAAATATATATTATATATATATATATATTATATATTATAATTAATATTTAAATTTTTAATAAATTATTTATTATATTCATTTATTAAATTGATATATCATAATATATATTTATATAAAATTATTAAATTAATATTTAACTAACATATAACAAATAAAATATTAATCTAATATAATTATAAAATATTTAATTTTATATAATAAATTTTATAGATATTTATTTATAATTATATAATATTAATATAATTTATATATATTTTTAAATAATTAATATTATATAATATATTAATATATTATATATATATATAAATTTTTATTAATTACTATATAAATATAAACTAGTAAAAATAAATTATTATATTATAATATAAATATTAATAATTATATTTATAATCTATAATATATTATCAATATATATATAAAAATATAAAATTATTTTAATTATAATATATTTATTTTAATATATTAAAAATAAATAATATATATATTATATATATATTAATAGATTAAATTAATATATAATGAAAATATATATATTAAATATATAGTTTTTATTATATATTTATAATAAATATAATTATATATTATAATATTATTAATTGATAGTAATATTTATATATTTTATTTATAATACAATTATTATATATTATTTATAATTATTTATATATAAATATTTATTATAATTATTAATATATATAATATTATATTTTAATAATATATTATTTAATATAATTATTATTATTATATATATAATTATTATAATAATTATTATTATTATTAGTTATTATTTAAAATAACTATATTATATATATCAATTAATATAATGAATATATATTCATAATTATATATATTTATTATAAATATATAATTATATTATTTTATATAATAAAATTAAAATTACCATATAATATAATATATTTAAATAATAATATATATAATTATTAAATATTATATAATTTATTTAATTAAATTTATATATAAAAATAATAATTAATAATAATATAATATATATTATAAATATATATATAATTATATAAAAATTATACATATATTTAAATATATAAATATATAATTTATTATATATATATATATTATATAATTATATAATTTAAATACATTATTTATATAAATAATATAATATATAAAACATATATTTATTTTAATTATATAAATAAAATTAATATATATATTAATTAAATATATTAATAAATTAATAAATAAATTAATATATATATAATTATTACAATAATATAATTATATATTATTAATTAAATTATATATAAAATAATTAATATATTTATAAATAATAATATATTTATATATAAATTTAAATTAAATATTATATAAAATATTAATTTTAATTAATCATAATATAAGTATATAATTATATATTAATATATAAAATAAAATATATGAAATTATTTATATATTATATATATTAATTATTATCAATTAATAATAATATTTAGTAATTAAATAAATATATTGTAATAAATTATTTATAATATAAATAAATTTATAATTTTTATATATTTTTTAACATTTATATTTATATTATATATAATTATATAAATATATCATATTTTAAACTTATAAATTATATATATATAATAATATATAATTATTTATTATAAATAAACATAATTTATATAATATTAATTATAATTAATATTTAATTATATTTTAAAATTTTTAGTTAATTTTATAATCATTTATAAAATTAATAATTTTACTTATATTAATATATATGTATTATTTTAATATAATATATATATATTATATTAATAAATATTATTTATATAGATATTAATTAAATTATTTTAAAATATATAATTTTAATTATTATTTTTATTAATTTAATATAAAATTAATTTTATTATAAAAATTTATTAATTTAATATTATATATATTTTTTTTTTAAATAAATAAAATTAAAATTATATTAATATAGATAGTATAATATTAAAAAAATAAAATTAATATCTAATATTAATTATTAATAAATATATATATAAAAATATATAAATAATATAATATAATAAATTATTTTAATAAAATTATTTATATATTATATTATATAATTAATAATATTATAAATATTTACTAATAATTATTATATATATATATAATATAATATATATAATTATATAATATAATTTATTTATAAATATTATTAATAAATTCTTAATTAATAATATATATTAGTACATAATAATATATATATAATAAATAAATAATAATTAATTATTATAAAAAAAATATTATTAAATATATAATTATATAATTAATACTTTATAAATATATTAAATTATATATATAAAAATAAAACTATTAAATATATTAATATTTATATTTATATATAAATTAATACATTATTTTAAATATAAATATATTATAATATATATTTAAATATAATTATTTATATTTATTCTTTATAAATATTATATATATTAAATAATATATAAATTAAAATAAATTATTTTATATTAAATATTATAATAGTATATAATAATTAATTATATAATATTTAATATAAATCATATCATTTATATAAATATATTATATATATCAATAAATATTTATATATAATATATATATAACATATACTATATATTATTTATTATATAATAAGAAAATTAATATAATATACTATATTAATTAACATATAAATATATAATTATAATATTAAATTTTAATATATATATTCTATAGTATATAATTATAATATTATATTATAATACTAATTATGTTTTTATAATATATTTATATTATATAAATACATAAATATAATAATATAATAATATAAATTTATATAAATAATATATATTTAATATTAATTATTATAATTATAATATATTATATATTATTAATTAATAATTATTAAATATATATATAATATATAATTATAAATTAATATATTAAATGAAATATATTTATATAATAATAATATATATATTATAATAATATATATAATATTTATATAATATTATATATATATTTAATTATATTATATAATAATATATATTTTTATAAAATAAAAAACTTATATATTTAAATTAATATTATTATATTATTATAATTTAATATATATATATAAAAAATTAAAAAATTAATAAATAAATATAATAAATATATTATTAAATAAAAATAATATAATATAAAAATATATTATAATTATATATTAAAAAAAATATATATATAATATATATAAAAAAAATATAAAAATAATATGTATATTAATTAATAAATATCAAATAATAAATATAATTATATAAAATCAATATATATATTTATATATATAATTAATATAATATAATTAAATATTAAATTAATAATTATAAAATTTATATAAAAATAAATAAAATTATAATATATTATTAATATATATAATTATAAAAAATAATATAATTAATTAATAATATTAAATTATAATAAATAATAATAATATAATATATTAATATATATTTTTTATATATTATTAATAATTTAATAAATATATTATAATAAATAATATAACTATTATATAATAATTTATTATTATATATAATTATTTCTAATTTATATTATAATTATTTATATTATATAAATATTTATATATATTATAATATATATATATATAATACATTTATTTTTATTAAATATATATATTAAAAAATTATGATAAAATTTAAAATTAATATATATATAATATTATATATAAATTATTAATAAATATAATAATAATATAAAATTTATATATATATAATATTATATATTAATAAAATTTATAATTATTATTATATATATAATAATTATTAAATATATACATTAATATATATAATATAAATAAATATTAATACAATTTAAAAATAATATAATTTTAATTTATTATATATATATTAAATATAATATATAAAAATTAATATATATTATTAAACATTAGTTAATAAAATATATATATAAATTATTAATTAAATAAAAATATAAAAATTTATATTTATAAATAATATATATATAAATCTATTAATATATATAATAATATAATATATATATAATTAAATTAATATATACAAATATATATATATATAATATTTAATATAATATATAATCATATTTATAATAATATATATACTAAAATATAATATAATAATAGATATATTATAAATTATTATATTATATAATATTATATATTTATATATTTTATTAATAATATATATTATAATAATATAATAATAAATTATATAAATATTATATATTATATTAATTTTATTAAAATATAATAATAAATTATTTAATTATAACTATTTAAATATTAAAAGTAAAAAATTATTTATTAATAATAAATAATATAATAAATATTAAATATATTATATTAAATAAAAATATATATATAATATTTACTATATTATTATATTAATCTTATTATAATATAAAATAATTAAATATATTTATAAATTATATTAATATATTAAATTATAATATAAAATAATTATAACTATATAAATATTATAATTATAAATTAATTAAATAATAATATTTATACTATATTAATTAATTATTCTTAAACTTTATAATATAAATAAAAATAATTATAATTATAAAAATAAATTATTAATATTATAATATAATTAATAATTATATTATATTATCATTATATAATAATTTAAAAATATAAATATAATTAATTATAATTAATATACATACTTAATTATATAATATTAATAAAAAATATATTAATATTTTTATATTTTAATCAATATTATATTTTTAATAATATAATAATATAAATATCATAAAATATAATATAATAATATATTAATTATTATTTTATATAAAAATATATATACTTACTATTTATCATATTATTAATCATTAATATATATATCAATATTAATAAAAATTATAAATTATAAATAATAAATTATATAAATATAACTTAAAAATAATAATTATAAATTTAATTAATTATTAATTTATATAATTAAAAATTAAAAACATATATAAATTAATAATATATAATATATTATTAAATAAATAATAAATTAAATATTAAAATATTAATATAAAAATATATTATTATTAATATAAATAATATATTATAAATATTTATAATTAATAATAATTTATTAAATAATATAATAAATTATTATATAATAGATATATAATAATTATATTAAAATAATTATAAATTATATATAAATTAAAAAATAATTATATTAATTTATTTTAATTTTAAAAATATTATTTATATAATATATTTATAACTAAATGAATATTATATAAATATATTATTAAATATTTATAAATATATATAATTAATATAATAATATATTATAATATAATCAATATAATATAAATATATATTATTTATAATAAATAAATATAATATAATATAAAATAAATAAATTATATAATATATATATATAAATATTATTAATAATATAATTATTATAAAATATTAAAAAAATAAAGTAAAAACTTATATATATTTAAATATTTAAAATTAATATATTATATAATTTTTTATTTATATAATATAAAAATTTAATATATTATTTACTATTATAAATATAAATATATATAATTATAATATATATAAAAATTATAAAATATTATATATATATAAATATTAAAAATAATAAAAATATATTATATTATATATATATAAATAATTAATTAAAAATAAAATATTATTAATATCATTTTAAATATAATATATAATTATATATAAATATATATATAATTAATTAATTAACAAATAATATTTATTAATAATAATTAATTAATATATAATATAAAATTAAAATATTTATTAAATATAAAAATTATATATATATAAATAATATAATAAAAATTAATACTAATATTATTATAATAATATATATTAATTAAAAATATTTATATATATAAAATAAATATAATATTAAATTAATATATATATAATAAATATATATCATATTATTAATTATTTTACTATATTATATATAACTAGTGTTGAGCACGATAAATTATCGACAATGTTGATTTCGGCAAGGTATTACGTTGATCTGATTTTTAGATCACGCGTTAATTTAGGTTATAATTGGGCATAGTCTATTATTATCGGCCATTTTTCAGAGCTTCCTGTCTTTTGGCAGCCAGCAAATTCAGCTTACAAGAATAGCGCAGGGTGAGATGTTTTGTGCCGACGTCATGATAGGATGTTTTGTATGTTGAAATTGGCTGGAAAATCACATGACCTCGTTTTACATAGAAACAGCCCTTCCTGTTCATGATTCAGTGTGTGTCAGCGTCTATAGCTGGTAGACGTGCGCTTGCCCATCTGTCAAACAGTCAGCAAACAGATCAGCCGACAACTATTCGATCTTTTTCCAGAGAGCTCTACTTTTTGCTGTGTTCCTTGAAGTTTGTTTGATACAGTGACTTGCAGATTTTAGGTAGTTAAGCAGAGAATTTTAAAGGAGATCTACGCTGTAAAGTTACGGAGGGGATCAGGGGGGGGGGGCTGCGGGCGTACACAGACAAGCTCTATAAAGGATACTGGATATTGTTACAACCAAAAACTTTGTTTAGACATTGCATTGCTTATATTGGATACAGATAGGAGAGGGGCGAATTGATTCTAAACGGAAGTGGAAATTCATTTAGAATTCAGGATAAACTTCGGTCGGAACGAAGTCGAACTTTGGGGTACTTCGGTTCTGACGAAGATTGTGCTTTTGATTGATAAAATGGGGGGCTGCCGAAGACTTGGCGCTACATGGGGCAAGGCACATCTGGAGGGTAGGGCATAGCCTGCCATGACATGTGCAGAGGTGAGCAATCAGAGACGGCGGGTTTCTGTGACGTCACCGCACTATATAGTCAGGGCGCGACGCGGGGAGCTTCACAACTTCCTCTCACTGTCTATCTAGGGTAGGTGCTTGCCACGGCTGATAGTCTTACTGAAGAATTGATTTTTATATAGCGATTTTCTGTGGGGTGTCTCAGCTTGTCTCAGAGATGTTCTCTTAATGTTCTATTTTAATTTTTTGGGGTATTGAATCTGAAATCCAGTGTGCGTCCACTGCAGATGCATATACATTCAATATCAAGTGGGTCTTAAGCAGTTCCTGTTGATTCATTTAAGAAACAGCGTTTTTACATTCAAATACCACTTCCATTTTTGGCTGAACTCCATATATTGCGCAATTTACATCACAGGGGTTATTAAGCGTTGTTTTGCTTGTGTGCTGACAAAAATAAACCATATTTTTTACCGACTTAATATATCATATGTTTTCCTGTTGCCTATTCTCGAAGCAAGGTTAATTAAAACTGTATCTCTTGTTGTGTGGCGTTGAAAAACACGCATTTGTAACACGTCCAAAATATGCGTACTATTTTGTGCGGCTCAATTCTGATTGCGCAATTTACATCCACGGGGTTAATTAGCGTTGTTTTGCTGGTGTGGCTGACAAAAATAAACCATCTTTTTCAAACTGCCAATATTTATAATTTTTCCTGTAGCCTAATTCACAAGCAAAGGTTAATTACAACTGTCATATTTGTTGTGTGGCGTAGAAAACACGCCAATTGTACACGATACAAAGCCTACTATTTTGTGCGGCTCAATTTCTATTGCGCAATTACATCCAGGGGTTAATTAGCGGTTGTTTTGTGGTGAGCTGGAAAAAATAAACGTATTTTTCAACGCCAAAAATATATACATTTTTCCTGTACCTAATTCATGTCCGAAGGTTAATTAAGCCTGTTTGTGCTTCTTACATTTAGTAAAACACACAGTGTTTTTAACGACAATACAAGTAAATTTTTCTTGGCATTTGTGGAGCGCAATTTATATCCAAGGGTTTCCCAAACTTGTTACATGGGTTCATTTGGAGTCAAAAAACAGGGTGTATATATTCATATACAGATTTCATCATCATAACAGTGTCGTACATTTTAGAACAAACAGTATGTCAGACAGAGTTGGTGGCAGGCTCTGCACCTGCGAGTGGCAGTGGCACAACATTATGGAAACAGGCCCAGGTCGCATCACAACAACAGGGAACGTAGCAGCAGGGGTCACTCGGTGTAGGCCCACAACTGCTCGGTGTTTCTCGTCTAGCGGACGTGTGTTGTTCAGCATCCAAGGGTTCCTTGATTGGTTGAATTGGTCATCCTTTCCTCCCAGATGACATTCTGACAACTCCAGCCAGAGTAGGTCGGGAAACATCAGACACAGACCATCTAGTTGGCAGGCCGGCGAGCGGGTCCGCGGCCCTCACCATGTTCCTCAGCCCGCTCTGTCCATCCGGTTTCCCTTTCAGTCAGAGATATAATATGTGGTCATGGACCTCAGGCCACTATAAAGCAGAGGATGAACCCAAATTGAGGAGGGCAGTCAGCAGCTACTGGAAGCGAAGAATGGGTGCCAATATCCGCCTGCTTCTTGCCAGTAGTTTGTGGTGAGTGGCATGAGGAGACATGTTGGGAGAGGTAAGCTCGGCATAAGACCGGTGATGAGGACAGCAGTGATCGATGAAACCAAATAGATGTATGTCATAGCCGACGCACCTTTTTTTTGGGAGAAGGGTGAGGAAGGGCTTATCATCGTCAGGAGAAGGAGGGCGCAGCTTGCGCGTTCATGGCAGTGCGCAGACAGAAGTGGGTGTGTGGTCGAGTCAGAGGATAGAAGCAGTGTGAGGAGTCGGAGCCAGCGGCCACCGGAGGTAAAAAAACCCGCTTGCAGGTCCAAGAAAGTTGCGGCACAGGGGCTCAGCGAGGGCAGCGAGGCAGTAGTCACTCAGTGCAGGAGCGGTTGGCGGTAAAATCCGATTACTCGGCGGTGTGGCAGTTCTTGCTAAGACACGGAGGAGCGAATATGGCGTATATTGAATCTGTGGGCAGATAGTGAAGCCCTTGCCAGGGAGCTAACGTTGGCACCACGGCCCTGCATCAACACATGCAGAGTCACCATCGGTTGGCCAGGGAGAAACGTGGCTCAGATGTGGTGGTCTCCCATTCTGCGCCGTAGAACAGCCGCAAGCCAGCAGCGCCATGGCACGCTTGCCATTGCAGCGCAGTTTAGGCTCCACCTACCCTTGCAGAAGGGAGCTGTTTATCTTTGACATCAATCTCCGGGTCACAGATGCTCCCTGCTCCTGCTAATCATGGCGCCAGCTGTCGGTTTCAGCGAGGCGATGGCAAAGAGACAACAGTATGTGTCCAACCATCCAAGGTGCAGCAGCTGACGTGCTCCTGTCCAAGTTGGTGGTATTGCAGTCCTTCCCTTTCTAAATGGTGGACTCATGCACCTTTCAGAGAACTAATGGCTTGTGCCGAGCGAGATGGAGAGTGCCAAGCCGTAATTTCTTTTCAAAAAGGCAGTACCAGCACTTCTAATATGTTAGAACAGCAAGGTGGGTCCAGTCTTGAGCTTTTCAGTTTGTTCCAAGGTGAACGGCAGCGTGCGACGTTGGAGCTATAAATTCAGTCTGGGCCAGTACATGTCCTTTAAGGCCCACTGGGTGGAATGTGTTACGGCCAGCACACCAACAACTTGGGACAGGAGACGCCGCTTTCTCCTCCACGTTGTCTAACTGCTGACCTGCGCCAATGTCCGCCTCCTCCTCTTCACCACACCACCATCTCAGCTCACATGTACTGCTCCATCATATACACATGTGTAGGGCACAGCGGTGTCACGCAGTTCTACACTGGCTTGCTCGGCGATCGAAGGCACACAGGGGTGGACTGCTCCGGTCAGCAGCAAGAAATCGATGTGTGGCTTTCTCCGTGCCACAACTGCAAATTGGACCATGGTGTCTCGGGACAATGGGGAGGAACATGGTGTCACGCTGCACCCAGGTGGATGGTCCATTGCGCCCTCGCATGGCGCATGTGTTCAATCTGGTTGTGAAAAAGGTTCCTGAAGTCTTCTCACGATCTCAGAAAATTCTGAAAAATGGACAGGACAATCTGTGAATGCACTTTATACATTCCTACTAAGCAGGAACACCCTCCTCAAAAACAATTGCAGCCGGCAGAATACGGCTTCCTCCAAACACACTCTGATTTGAGCCGGTTCCACCTGCTGGAATTTCCAGCGGCACATGTTGGGCCGACTGTATGAACAGACGAAAGGCCATTAACGATTTTTTGAGATCAGGCTGCAGAAGTACTCCCCTGTGTAACTTTGGATGTTCAGACAGTGGCAGCTCCCCATTTTTGCCTTGACAACATGCAGTTTTTGTTGAGGCCATTCGAGGAGGCCACGTTATTTGTCAGTGCGCCAGGACTACGGGATGAATATCCGTCATTCACTGCTTCATGTCACTGGAAAGATGCTTCGAAAAATTCTTTGTCTGGGGCAGGGGACTGAGACGTGGCGATATGCATCTCGTGGCCAACAGAGTCCGGTGGGACTGAAATGGAGGAGGAGGAGGAGGACCTTGGAGCAGAAGCATTGTCTGGTGATATGTGGGATTTTCTACCAGGTGAAATGAGAGGAGGAGCAGGAGAGCTGGAGGAGGTGGATGGAGTTGAGGAAGAAGAGGCAGATGACCCCCAAGCACCCGTGGCAGTATACAGTGGAAATGGAGGCAGGGAAGCCACACGGAGTCACTTGTGCAGAGGCCCGCAGCATGCTTATTTGGCCTGGCTTGTGACAGCGAATAGTCAGCATCCCAGGCAGAGGGATGACTTCTGGCTTCCACATATTGGTCCCTCGCTACCGGTCCAAAATGGAGCCTTTTTCCAAGCTATTGAGAGGGCAGACAAAACTTAAATACTATAGGGTAATCCTCGTAATCAGTTGGACCGGGCCTATGTGCGGCATCGTCCATCCTCTGACAGGTAGACCGGGGGGTTTCCTCAGCGCTACGTATACTGCCTCGGCTGCTGGGGGAAGGTGGGGGGCGGGGGTAGGAGCAGTACCAGCTCCATCAGTAGTAACCTAAGTCTGGAGTCACTGATGAGCAGTTCCTTCACCCGCCTAGTGGGAGGGCAGTCGCCAGCAGCAGCAGCAGCAGGACCTGGAGACTAGTTCCCAGTAACCAACAGTTGTGGCCTACTTGGGACAGCACTCTGCCACCCTAAGTTAGAAGACCGGCTGGACTAATGGGCAGCCAAACTGGATGTGTGGCCGCAACTCCCTGCCGAGCTTGCAGTGGAGAGCTGTCCTGCCCGGCCAGTAGTGTGGCATCAGAGCGGATGTTCCAGTGCAGGGGGGCTTCGTTACCCAAGGGCGAAACCCACTTTTCCCGGGATAACTGTGGAACGACTGACCTTTGTCAAGATGAATCAGTGTGGATCGGCAGGATTTCCACACACCAATGCTTTGGCGTCAGTCTGGGGTTCAAAATTACCTGCCTCAGCCACGTATTCTGATGCGCCACCGCCTGATGGCCAACACATCTTCTGCCAGTTTGTCCATCTGCCTTCCATCATCTTTTACAGGGATTGGTATTGCCACCAACCTCAACACTCTGTCATTGTCCACTCTTTGACCCTAATGCTGGCTGCTGCTGCTGCTGTTGCCGTTACAATCCACATGTTCACTGTGTCCACTGCCTGACCTCATGCTGCTGGCGGCGTGACCTCCGCTCTCAGTCATTGTGACAACTCTGTGGCTTACTCCTGTTTTGCCACCTCCAGAATGTCATTGTGCCACTCTCTGACCTCATGTCTGCTGCTGTGACTCCTCGGCAGTGACTCCACACTGTGGTCATTGTGCCACCACTGCCTGACCTCCTGCTGCTGGCGCAAGTGACCTCCGATCTACAGACATTGTGCCATTCTGTGGCTTCCTCCTGTTTTTGCCACCTCCAGAATGTTCATTGGCCATGCCTGTCTCATTGCTGCTGCTGCCGTGACTCACACTGTGTGATAGTGCCAACTCTGAGGGCCTTATAACTGTTTGCCGCCCTCCAGAATGTCATTGTGCACTGCCTGACCTCATTACTGCTGCCACCGTGACATCCACCCAGTGTGATTGTCGCCACTTTGTGGCCTTATTACGGTTTTGCCGCCTCCAGTATGTCATTGTGCCACTGCCTGCTTCTCATGCTGCTTGCTGTCGTGAACTCTCACACTGTGTGATTGTGCCCATCTTGGCCTAATATGTTTGCCACCTTCCAGAATGTCATTGTGCCACTGCCTGATCTCATTCTGCATGCCGCCGTGACTCCACACTGTTGATTGTGCCACTCTGTGGCCTAATACTGTTTTGCCGGCTCCAGACTGTCATTGTGCCACTGCTGACCTCATACTGCTGCCGCCGTGACTCCACCAACCTGTGTGATTATGCCACTCTGTGGCCTAATACTGTTTTGCCGCCTCCAGTTGTCATGTGCCCACTGCCTGACCTCATGGCTTGCTGTGGCTGCCTGCCGTTCCTCCACACCTATGTCACTAATGTTGCCACCTGAGCTCTCAGCTTGATTTTTTTCCAAGCTTTCGCTGCTCTTGACTTTAGCAGGCTACATTCCGCTTCAGTTTTTTGGTTCAGTTTTGCCCTCTAAGTGCCCAGGGAAATTTTAATGTGAAGCGATTTAAGAGCGGCGTCAGTCCATCTGGTGTAAATACTAAAAACACAACATTGTATGAAGACCAAAACACCTCCATCTGCATATTTAAGCAATGGCACAACGTTTACAGCACCCTGCAGGCTCTGTGCCGACTGGGATATTAGGCTGCTTTTTTAACGCGAATTCGTGCGAAGTAGTAATTCGGACCGAATATATTTTTGTCGGAAAATTCGGCGAAGTGACCGAATCTAATTTTTTGAAAAATTCGCCCATCACTAGATACAGATCTTTTCTAGTAACTGCAGGTCTGTTTGTTAGGTGCAAAACTCCACTTTTATTATCCGAATACCATTTCAGATATATGTGTTCTTTTTCAATTTTGTCCAGTCCAGCTTTGTTGAATATAGCCACCATGCAGTTAAATTTGAAAATCCAGCAATTTGTAGTCACCCACAGGTTGATAGGTGGCCAACCAATAGCCTTTTATTATCCGTATACATTCAGATACGTGTCCTTTTTTCACTTTGGCGCAGGCCAGCTTTGTGGATAGAGCCACCTGCAGTTAAATTTGAATCCAGCACTTTGTAGTCACACAGGTTGTATTGATAGGTGCCAAAAACACCTTTTATTATCTAGTATACATTTCATGACAGGTGCTTTTTTTCACTTTTTGGTCAGGCAGCTATGTTGATAGAGTACTTTGCAGTTAAATTTGAATAAAGGCTTTTTTTGTAGCCCACAGGTGAATTGATAAGGTGCCAAAAAATATGTTTATTATTCTGTATACATTTCAGACAGGTGTTTTTTCCACTTTGGTTAGTCAAGCTTTGTGATAGAGGTACCTAGCACTTAATTCAATCAGCAAATTTATTTTGATTTGAGGTTTGAGAATAGCAGTGATTGCACGTACTTTTAATTATGTGACTTTCAAACTCTTCCATACTTCTATATAATTTGTATCTTTCTGAACATGGAGCGGAAATTGCAGGTGGTAAGCGAGCAAAGAGGGGGTAGACATGGAGGTTGAGGTTACGAGTAGAAGGGCTCCTTCCAGTGCTGGCGACAACACGCATGCCAGCGATTGTTCAGTTGCAGGACCGTCTAGGTCTGTCATCGCGGGTCTGGGCCCTGTGAATCTCAGTACACGACAGCGTCGCCCATTCTGTTCTTCACGTGGTTTTATGCATCCTGCATCCAGCAGTCTTACCTCCTCGTCCTCCCCCAGTCACGGCCAAAAATGTCGTCATCAAGTATCATTCAGCATCCGTCCAAATGAAGCGAAGGCTGCCGAATGTCAATCGTGTACCACCACTGTGGATAATCATTTTTGAAGACCTCTTTGTGACAAAATGCGGTTGGGGTCAGAAGGCATCGTTACAAGATCAAGAGGCCAATAGAGGATGATTTTCTTGCTCTGCCGCCCAGTTACTGCTGCCAATCATGAGGAGGAGAAGGAAGACCGGTCATTCGGCAAAATCCCAGGCTGTCGGCACAAGGTCTTGCAGTGCCTCTTGCTTGATAGGCCCGCAGATCCTGGGATGAAGATGTCAGGACAACGATGTCTCTTGTTAGTGATGATGATGGATCGACGACATTGCGGTCCACGTGGTCTTTTCAGCAGGAATTTGCTTGCGAGCGCTTCATCTCTGGACGAGGAGGAAAGACGATGGGGGTAGTGTCATGTCCGGAGTCCCCTCAAAAAGGGAGAGGGCGGTCGCAGAGTCTGCTGATATGATTCCGCAGCCAGGTCAGTGGAAACTCGCTGTCTAAAAGGTCCCAGGACCTCTCAAGCCTGGGCCTTCTTTGAGCAAGCTCTGATTCACCCAGCGTTGTCATATAGCCGCCTTTGCCATAAACGCATAAAGTAGAGGCCAAGAATTCTTAGGTGTTTATCCACCACCTACATGTCGAGTCACATGCAGCAAATGCATGAGTGAAAATGGAGGCCAAAAAAGGCCAGGACCGACGCCGGGCTAAAAACCACTGTCCACCCTCTGTCTCCGCCTCCTCCTCAATTGCCACCACCAAAGCGTTCTCAGCTGCCCATGTCTCTCACAGAGTCATGTTCAGGGATCAGCCTCCAGCTTCGCCTCCACCGTCGCCCGAGTACATCAGCACCACCAGGAGGAAACCCATCCTACCCCTTCTCCTTCCGCCAGTTGACGACCTGCAGCCGTACAGCGGCCAGTCTAGCAGCCTGCCTTTGTCTTCCAGGTCTGGTTAGCAGATGAAACACTTTACCCCAAACCTTGCCAAAGCCAAAAGCCTGAATGTCGGCATTGCCAGGCTTTTGGCCTTGGAAATGTTGCCTTTCCGTCTGGTGGACACAGATGGGTTCCGCCACGTCATGGCCCTTCATGCCCCAATACCAGAGGCTGGGCAGGCATTTCTTTGCCAGAAAAGCCGTCCCTGCCCTGGCCAGCCACGTGTCATCTAAAATTTCAAGCGCGTTGTCTGCATCTGTGTCCGGAAAGTCCATCTCACACCGACACATGGATAGTAAGCACGGCCAGGCCGCTATATTCTCTGTGACAGCTCACTGGGTGAGCTGGGTGGATGTCTCTGGGGGTGACGGTGGCTCTCAGGCTCGGCGCACGCTCTTCAAAACCGCAGGGATGGTGCAGGGCTCTTTCCCCAAGGTCCTCTGGTGGCATCATGTGCCCAGAGACCAGGCCGTTGTTGAAATTAATCTGCCTTGGAAGGACCGTCCACACACAGGTCAGGAGCTGTGGACGGCTCTCGCAACGAGACCGAGCGCTGGCTGGGTGACAAGAACCTTGTGCCAGGAAGGTGGTGTGCGATAACGGCGAAATATGCTGGCCGCCCTTAAGATCGGTAGGCTGGAGCACATCCCTTGCCTGGCATATATCATGAACCTTGTCGTCCAGAAATTTCTAAAGAGCTACCCGGGTCTGGACTGCCTGCTGAGAAGGCTCGAGGTCTGAGTTCGCACTTCCACCGTTCGCACCCTGCTTCATCCCCCTGGCTGCGTTGCAGCGTCAGCTCGGCCTCCCCGTCAACCGTCTCATTGTGGCAACACGCTGGAATTCCACCCTCCACATGCTCCAGCGATTGTGGCAGCAGCGCAATGCCATTACGCAGTACGAAGTGACACATGGCCTGACAAGCAGCGGTGCGGACCTCGGGGTGTTGAGCCACCGAGAGTGGAGGCAGGTGAAAGAGCACTGCACCATCCTTGCCAGTTTTGAAGAAGCCACCAAAATGGTCAGTGCGGACGATGCCCTTGTCAGCATGAGCATTGTGGTGATCTTAGTTCTGGAACGATCGTTGGACACTCTGAAACAACAGGTCCCGCCAGCGACGGAGGAGGAGACGGACACAGATGCGGACACGGAGCCTTTCTCTCCGTCGAATCCACAAGGCCGACAGTTTCTCAATTTTATCGGTCTTCATTAGGCAGTGGTTCGGGGTCCAGAGCTAGTGCAAGGCGGCGCCTCAGCTCTCAGGGTGCATCATCTCAGGCAAGTCAGGGCTGTGTTGAAGCTGTGCCGTAGGAAGCGGAGGGAGGAGGGGTATTCCTAGACACGACGTTACCGACGTCCCTGCCTTGGAAAGAGGTTGGCGCGAATTTGAGGGGAGGAGGGTGGAGGAAGAGGAAGATCAGTTTGCTAGTGCCCCTCGACCAGAGGCTTGGGAAATCAGGCTCCATTCTCTCACATGAGTGCTTGGATGCTCCATTTCCTCCAACATGATCCTCGCCATTAAGCCATCAAATGAACAACAGTTACTGGGTGGCCACCCTCCTGGATCCCCGGTACAAAACAAAATCAGCACTTCCTTCACCCACCCAAATAGAGAGTAAAATGCAGGAAATGGAGACCTTGCTGATTGATCAACTGGAGACATCTGTTGCGTCTGCTTCACGTTCCCCAATGTCACGGGTGGAACAACATCAGCGATGTGACAGCAGTAGAGTGCCAAGTAGCAATAGCGGCAGCAGCAGCAGGCAAGGTGGCAGAAGCCTAATGGGTGACCTCTGGCAATCTTTATTTACCACCTCACCAATCGCATGCAATGCAGGGCACACATCCAACACACAGAGACCAGCTTAAGATCATGGTGCACGACTATCTGCGTCTCAACACCGATGTTTTTGTATGTGTTCCGGACCCAATAGACTTCTGGGTATCCAAATGGACGAATGGCCCGAGTGGCTCGCACGCCATAGAGCTGTTGTCAGCAGCCAGCGTCATATCTGAGCGGACCTTCAGCAAAGCTGGAGGAGTCATTTCAGACAAACGCATCCGTCTTTCTACAGATAATGTGGATCGTTTGACTTTCATCAAGATGAATCAGGCATGGATCTCTGATGATGTTGTGGCCCCAATTGCCGAGGTCACCGATTAGTTGCCGGTCTACTTCACATTCCTCTTCAAACAGAAATGGTCCTCTTGAAAACTTTTTTTAAAATGATCATTTCTTACTGCAATTTTTTTCTTCTTTTCCCAACAGTTCATTTTGCTGGTTTTGCTGTAGGAGACTGTAAAAGACAGCAGGTTTCATGACCAACACCGTATTCCATTTACTCACTTTATCTTTAGAAGTTTTCGCATTGTCAATGGTTTTGAGGTATGTTGCTGTGAGATACAGCTATAATTATGGTCCTTTGGAACAGAAATGTGGCTTCTAAGTGGCTTTCTCCATCACAATTTTTTAAAAGTGGTGGAGTCATTTTAATTTTTTGGGGTCATGTTGTGTGAGTACAGCAATTTTTGGTCCTTTGGGAAAAAATGTGGCTTTAAGTGGATTTTTCCTACAATTTTTAAATAGTGGCGAGAAATCAAT